>OMPJ01046414.1:16113-31709 GCA_900312935.1 Carapus acus | reverse complement strand
AAAAAAAAAAAAAAAAAAAAAAAAAAGGAATACTATAACTTGCAGGACTGGGGTGCAAGAGATAAATCATCATCAACTCAGATGCACAATATATCCACACTCAGAAAGACATGAAAGACACTAACAGCAAGTAAAACAGTAACAGAAGTTTCACGGAAGTGGATGTATGACAACATGTTTGTAATGACGCATGAGAGTGGAGAAACAAGTTCTTCAAGCCAATGTGGGAGTGTGTATGTGTCTGTGTGAATGGTAAGATGAATGGGAATAAAACAAGGTCAACAGCTGCCCGTGTGACCCGCAACATGGGTGTCCGGTGCAGACACAGAAGACAGAAAGACAAGCAAAGAGGGCAGGAGAGAGAGAGAGGGGCAGATAGAGAGGAAGAGAGAGAGAGGGAGAGAAAGGTGGAGAGAGAAAGAGGAAGAGAGAGAGAGAGACTCATCTGACACTTCCCCTTGGATCACTCATTGAAAGCACCTCAAAATCCCTTCCACTGGTGACCAACAGGAGTGACATCGCGCTAATCTTTGCCAGCTGAAATGTAAATATTTTTTTCGTAGTTGATAATGGGCTGGAGAGCTGTCTTCACTCGATACATACACATTTTGTGCAGACTGCAATCCCTCAGAAGAAAATTAATTAATATTAGGATCAACATGTGTTCAAACAGCACAATTTTGATAAAGAAAATTGTTTTTGTAGGCACTGATAATGGAGGGATAAAGTGTTGGAGATTTAGACCACTGGAATACTGTCAAAAAAGTGTTTCTTGGATGGACAATGAAGTACGCACAGGGCAAATGTTTCACAATACAAACAGATGGTAAGCAGATAAGCAGGTACGCTCACAGACAAAAATAGGCACACTAGAGATGTCAGACCAGACGGACCCGGACTTCTTCACTGCTTTCTCCTGATTGACTGGTTCTCTGTGCTACGGATATGATGGCTAGATTGCAAACAGAGAGGAGGGATGTTTATTTATAGCAACATTGCAAGTTTCTGTGATAGTTTCCACCACGCAGGCCAGAGACTCTGGAAACATGTGACTACCTATCAGCCTGAGCTTATTTACACCAACCACTGGACCTGCTCTGGTGAACGCATGTGCTGTCTGCACTAAGTCACAGATGAATTTATGTTCATGTTTTTCTTGGCTGTGATATCAGTTGCCCATGACTAACCAACGTCTTCCACTATTATCCATTGAAAGCCTCCAACACCACATGCAATGATCATGCTTCTGGGCTACATAGACATGCAAAGCATGATACATCTCTGTGATGGGACCTGCACAGCAAATTTTCCAGCAAGGCTACTACAGGGATATGAACAGCCATTTAAAGGCAACAACAAAAAAACAAACACAAACAGATTCAAACATTGAATCAAAAATTGAACAAGCGCTGTTTTTTTTTTATTATTATTGTATTATTATTATTGTTGTATTTGTTCTTTAGGGGTTTTGGGTGATATCACATTTGTGGGTCTGAACCAGCAACATTTCACATCCTCAAGCTGTTTGCATAGGGTATACTCATTCGAAACATCTATGCCAACAGTTTGGGGCTACAGCTATGCTTTGAATACCATTCTTTATGAAGCATTTCTATAAACAACAGTTACAATGTCTGCTTTATCAGAAATAACAAATTTTTGAGTTACCACTCTGGACTAAAAACTTGACACACATTAGCGACAAGCCAGCATTAATTGGGGATGCACTGCATTTGTAAGTTTATATTTATCAGGAAGCATAATATCATGGCACAGTGACATAATATGAAAAACGTCTGAAAAGCTGGAAAACACATTCAAGTCTTAAAACCATTAACAGTAATGTAAAACACATGTGACATGTCAATACATTGGACTGTGGTTACATGCATCATCATAGGTTGAACTGTTTGCACTGGAGACAGATTTAGTTAACGCATGGTCAGTCACAGTGGACTCACTCTTGTATATTGCCTCAATGTGGGACTTGGGGTTGGGAGGAAATACTAAATGAGGAATTCATTTTTAGTTCAGCAATGTTGCAACCTTTTGTATTTGTCTTTTGTTGTAATTACAAGTCAACTTTATGGAAATGCCGCCAAGACTCACACAGACATCTGCAGTCTGTACCTCCACAGGAAACACTTTTTTGTAAGAATAGAATGTCTTCCTTTGATAACTGGTTGACAGTCGTGACATTTTACAGTGATCATGATTATGAGTTGTCCCAGCTATGGAGCCTACTATCTCCTGAGCTGCCTGTACCTGAGCATCATCTTTTTTTACAAATTTGAATAATGACCAGCACGAAAGCCTTAACAACATCAAGGTGAGAGGAACTTTTCTTATGCTTTCACTGTGTCTTTCTGTGCATGTGTACCAGTGTGTGAGTGTTATGTCTGCATAAAGATGTTAATGAGGTGCTGAAAACGCCAGGGATCTCACCGCCATGCCAAACACAGCCCAAAGAACACCGCAAAACACACATACCTTACATCTGAAACGTCATAAAAGGCTGAAAATATAGGAAAACATATGGAAAGATAATCTCCGTCTTTCCTGGTTACGATTATGGTAAATGTGAGTTCACAATAAACAACAAGGGCTTGTAAATCCCGTTTATATAACTGCCAGAAGCATTCCATTCTCGAAAGTAGACTTAGGTGAAATAAATTTCCTACATGCACATTTCCTACATGAACAGTATGTTGCTTTCAACTTTATAATAAATTTGAATTTGGTACCAACAAATCCTCACTAAGACTACCATGTAGCTACCAGTGACAAGAACGAGAAGGTCATCAGAGTCTGAATCTGAATTAAAACTAACTTGTCAAGTCAGTCACCCAACAGGTTTGATGTTGTTTCTCCCCAGTCAATGCACAACTGACAAGCGGGAAAAAAAATTGTTTCAGTGATGAAGAAAGAGGGATCCAGGGCACAGCACAGCAGCAGAGGAGTAATGGCAGAACTTCTGCCATCATCAGAACAGGCTGCCCAGTAGCTGACACTAACGAGAATGAGCACACTTGTATGATCATTTTTACATCACAAGTCTTCTAGATAGTTGAAACCTCTGGGACCTCGGCCTCAGCCTGAGAGCCTGCGGGGAGATTGATCACAAACAACACCACTGCCTATGCATAGGCAGCATGCATACAGCATGCCAACGTGAAATTGAGAGAGAGCCACCACGTTGAGTTTATGTTTAACAAATTATCTACACATAGTCAGGAACAATCATTAAGTATGGAGCAAAAAAAAGAGATGTCATTCATTTTTGTAGGGCGTTTGACATTGAATGGGGTCACACAGACCCCATTAATATCACGGGATTCAGAGGGGCAATGCGTTTCATTTATCTGTGCCCCCATCTAGTGGTAGGTTTATGCAACAATTCTTAACCGCAACTGAAAATTACATAACGCACCATCAGACATTCCTAACTTTGTGAGGAGGAGCGTGGAATGGTTTACCGTCACCCGTCGTTATGCAATTCAGTTAGTTGAGCTTGTTTTTGCAGGGCACCCTGTTGTTGCGCCTGCATGGCACTGGCTACCACTGACTACACACTTTCCGACAAATGGTGAAGGAATTCAACCACCCCAGACAGTGGCAATGCGTATTCCAAGACTCTTGTACTCATTAACAGTGGCCACACTGTTTTCAGTTTTCTTGACTGGTTTACTAGATAGAAAAGGATATCACAGGCACTTTGGTCCTCTCTCAAATACACAGTCAGTCCCAGCTTCAACTATTGCTGTGTGGTCAGAGCCATTTGTTTTTAAAGAGATATCGAAACTCTGTGAAAAAGCTGGCAGCATGTTCAGGGATAGACGATGGTCCTCTGAAGGTCGGACACATGGTGTTACAAACATGTACTGTGATGTACCACTTAGGTGTGGTCCAGGTGACATCAGGGGGCATCCACTTCCATCTCTTTCAGACAGATGGCATAAGTACACAGTCACATACATGCTCACGCAGACACAGACACACACACACACACACACACACACACATAGAGAACCATCAGCTATCCTCACCAGAGACATTAGAGTGAGCATTAGAGAAGCCTGTGAAACTCAAAGTCACAAACACCCTGGGGACACCGAGGCAAATTATTCAATTTTCTCAATGACAGTATTCTCACGGACAGAGTGACACACAAATACAGATCCTTCAAGAGATGAAACTAACAGGTACTAAAGATGCACATTGGGAAAAGAAACAGCACGTTGATAACACATCTCCCAGATCAAGAGTAATCAATAATACAATCAGGAATCAGGGTTCTTTATTACAACAATTCACATTGTGCAGTGAAATTACGATGGGTGCAGAGTTTCGGTGCATTAGAAAGGGTGTAAATGGGAAAGCAGCAGGATGCAGCTGTAGCCTCAGTACATCAACCAAGGATCTGGCGTTGTTGAGGAAGATCTTGGGGAGCGGTGGTTCAGAGGGCTGCCTCGCTAGCGCTAGCGTAGCCTCCGTTGCTTCGTGTGTCCGTGGCCAGGCTTGTGCGCCGGCCCTGCAGCCTCGCTCTTGCTTCCTCTCCATTCGCCGTCTCAGTCGTCTGCCCGTGAGGATGACGATCCTTGGGGAGCCAGGACTCCTCGCTATGCCTGCTGGTAAATTGTGGGAGCAGAGAAACTCGGTGGGAATACTTCTCTCGCTGTGGAACCGATGTTAAGAGGTTTGTGCTGGCTGTGAATGTTATTGGCCAAGCAGAATGTGGGGGTGGTGAGTAATAAATAAAACGTAGATTAACAAAATATTAACAAAACAAAACACAGGAACGAAGAACATCCAGCGACTGCGTCCGTACGTGCCGCCATCATGCTTTCGGATGGCAATGATGAATTGATGGCAATTCAATGGCAGACATATTACTGTGAGTACAAGACAGTGCAAGCACTAGCTTCTTGTCTTGAGTACTACAACTACTATTAGCCTGGCAACAGATCGACCGCCTTGTTATGAATGTGACCAACTCAGTGTGGTTAGGTCAACAGTACACAGTCTTGATCACCAAGGTCTCAGAGAAGTGTGTGATCTCATCCGACAACAAGCCCCCCAACCCCGCACAGCATGAGAGCTCCTTCCAGGCATCTGAAGAACTGGCCTATGGCCCATGGCCTTCTCTGGTGCTTCATGAGCTCTTTTAGTCCTTAACCAATTTGTGTTGAGCACATGTTCATCCTTTGTGGCTGATTTAGGTAATACTTCAGTGCTATCTGTTGATTTCATCAGTGGTCGGATCGTCACAGTAATTATGTACCTGTGTCAGCCCACCTGTTTCTCCCGATGCATTTTGGAATTGAACTGTACCAGTGAACTCAACTCTGCTCTATAGTTGATTGCCGTTGTGAATCCTGACACACAGAGTCAAACACAACAGCCGGATGCATCGATAATATTAAGGGAGCCAGGCACTAAATAATCCACCTGGTTGACAGAGGATTCACACAAGACTGATAAGAACAGTTGTTATGCACTGTCTCTGTTGACCACAAGAGAGTGGCACGGTATTGTCTCTTGGATCATGGAATTATTCGAATATTTACATGAATAGGGTACTCAGGGCTTTCATCATGATATGGAAGAGTATATAGTGAACAAATCTGGACACCTACATGAAGGCACTTACAGACATTCAATGTGGCATTTACCTCAGCGGCGCACCAACACAGCTGCCGTGCTGCATAGACCTAAAACCTCAACCCCTGTCCTATGGACCTCAACAGGCTCTATTCAATGAAGAAGATGTAGAGACTAGGCCTGGGCCATTTCTGCCACCTGGTGGATATTTAGATACTGGTACATCCAAAAGAGTTTGTTCACCAAAATGGCATTAGGGCAGGTGTAATTTTCCTCCTATACAGATTGCTCACTCTTTTTTTCTCCACAACTTTCAATACAGTACAGATGGTCAACATATAATTATGCATGTGCTGGACTGTCTCTCAAACTGTTCACAAAAAATGAGGTCTCAGAGCTGATCATCATCTCACTCATCTTCAGCCAAGGCAGAACACAACAGTTGAGTGATGGGTAACTTTGGCTCTTAATGACTATATAACCACCACTCCATCACTGATTACTACCAAATAGACAATGAAATGGTGATATGTAATCTCTGGGGCAGCATCGTCTTGATCATGGACAAACAAAGACTGGCTTAACTGATGAAGGATGCCAGCTCGGTCTGGAGATGGCTAATCACCCTGTTGAAGGTGATGGGTGAGCTCTAAACGCTGAGTAACAACAACTCCCATGGGCAGGACACTTGAAAAGTATTTAAGAGCATCTTCAGGGTTTGGCCTTATAATCTTAAATGTGCAGTGCCGCAAAATTGACTAATCACCCAGCACTGTGCACAACTCACAAACTGAGAAATCTTGTTGTTCCTTACAGTAGATTTTTATTTAGGCTATTCTGCTTTCAATTTTTGTGAAAAAATAGAATATTGTACTATTTTTGCTCATATTACAACACACGTTATTCTCATACTCTTGGAAATTTCTCTCAGCCTATTCAAGCAATCAGCTTAACCCCTTTGTTTTCTCTCTCTTCATCTCCCTACAATGTGTGTCCTTTTTGAAGTTGTAAATCTTAAGATACAACAACTTTTGAAACAGAGCATACACTATACCATTGTAGAATTGTAAGAATGGTTAAAAGAACGGTTAATAGAACACATATGGGAACCTCCATGAGTAACAGTGTGGAGGTGAAGCTGCCGCTGCAGCTAAGGGCTCCTGCAGAGACGGAAAGTGACAGAGGGGGGATATCCCTATCTGCTAATGCCATGAAATTCAAGACAGCACATGGTGCACACACAAGGATTCTTGTTGCAACCATCTGAACACATAGATCGCCTCTCTCACACAGCATTCATTCAAATTATACACGGAATAGGTTGCATTGAATTTTATAAACAGCAGACTATCAAAAGAACTGCATATTTGGGGAAAAATACATCTAAGATCACATACATTCTTATTCACACTCTCTTAGAATAGAAAACGTACATATTTACCCTGGCTCGTGCTGTCATCATCGATCAGTTACTCTTGGGAGCAGGTGTTCAGTTCAGCTGAGCACATTTGGCCTCAGACGCTCCGGTGCCAAAGGTAAGAACCAAAGTGTAGTCTTGATTTGATATAGATTAACATTTTCTTTCGGTGGTATGTACTGCCTTTGAGTAAGTGCAGTCTGAGTTCGAGGGTCTATTTTCAGCGGATCAGTATGTCCAAATAAAAATGCAGCGAGTGTATCGCCAACTATTTCATTTTCTTGTCCTTGGAGAATATTAGGTGGTTAACAAATAAGGTCACCGAGAGAAGTCATGATCATATTATTCATTTCGGCCACACAGTTGTCTGGTTTTTGCGGACTATGTCCATGAAATACGTCAGGACCCTCTGATCGTATTTAGATTTTGCGAGATGTTACTATGGATTTTGGTGCTGTATGTCAGAGTGCATATATAAAATAACGTGTAAGTTTGTGACATATGATTGTTGGCGCTCAATGACTCATTTGAAGTCACATATTATCCGAATAACGCCGCTGCTACAAGGTTTACCAAGGTGGGCGGAGCTACAGACTGACATTTTGATACTCTTACTCTCAGTCCAATCAGACGTTGCCCGGGTGTGTCACTATGGTTACCGGAACAAGAGTATTATGGGCTGTGAACATGGCAGCCTCTGGTTTTAGAATGTATGAAAACAAGAAAGCTGTCTTCTCTGCCTCATTGTCATGACGACCTGTTGATGGATTTTTGCAGCCCGTTACGTTCCCGTAACTCCGCCGTCTATTCTGTGCGTATCCGAATTTTCATGTCTGCTCGAATATTGAAACAAATGTGATTTGCAAACGTTGTAGCAAATAGACATTTGACGTAGTGCAATAATTCCTCTACATTTGATGTGCACCATATTTGTTGTTTACCTGTAAGTAAGTTGACGTCAAATTTACTGTCGGTTAGCACTCGGGATTTTCAGAATCCACCATGTTTCCCTTGCAACTCGTATCCCTGTTGACGCGAATAGCTAGATTCACCACAAAGATGCTGTCAGTGGTGCGGAAACTCCTGATATGTATGGTAACAAAAGTAACGAGGTGCGAGTATAGAATGTTTGAAACGGCATTGAACTAATTGTGTTTTTGAATGTTCGAGTGTCAAGAGACACATTTTGTAATGTAAAACAACAAATGACCCATCAAATGCCTCAAAGTGATATCCGTGTCCCCCTTCCATCCAGATTAATCAACCGACCTCTTCATCCCATCCACCTGGAAAATTAATATGCCTGGCGAGGATAAAAATCCACCACAGACCCGCCAGAGGAAAAAGAAAAAGAGGTCTGATGCAAAGAGGAAAAAAAGCCCAGTTCAAAGTCCCAGCCTCACAGATGGACAAGATGACATTGTCCCCCAAGTGCCTCCCAAGAAGCCGGTGGAGAAGAAGTCTGATCTTGAGGAGGAGTCATCCTTAGCCATTTGCCTTCAAGTGGTCTTTCCTTACCTGTTGGCAGGGATGGGAATGGTCATGGCTGGCATGGTGCTAGATAGTGTCCAGGTAAGTGTTTACAGTACTATGGATTTCCAGTTAAAAAAAAAAAAAAAAACTGACATCATCCTGCATATGCCTTCAATGGAACCATTATTCTCAGTGTTCTTTATCGCTCACCATTCAGGAGCCTGCACAATTTGAACATGAGTTCACTGTCTTGTGGTTGATTACCGTAAGATTTCCCCAAGTCATGAAGTCGTATTAGGTTTAAATCCTCTTTGCCTCTGTCCACATCTAACATAATACACATCTCAGCTGCATTATGAGCAACTCTCAACCACTTTTTACACTAGAAATGGAAAATCATTTAATCTTAATTGAAACACTCATGCACTGATTATGCACAAGCAATTTATCTTTGTGTGCAGAAAATGTGTTGTCTGTGTGTGCAGGTAGACCTGTTGTACCTCAGTGTCTTCCACATGTTTGTATAGTGTAGTTTGTAATCAGCTGTGCTAGGGAAAAACTGACAGTGCTGTGCAATTAATGTTAGCTATGCACACTTTGAAACAGATGGACATGGCGAATGGTTGGTCTGAATGGAAGTAAAATAAGCAAAAACATAGTTGGTGTAGGATCAAAAAGTGCCTTGAGATACCCTCTGTTATGATGTGGCACTGTACAAATAAAATTGACTTGACTTGACTTGAAATATCTTTCTTTGCCAATGTCTCTATAGACATGGCATGGTTTACACCAGGGATGCCCATACCTTTTTACAAATATATACAAAAACGCCGCTACACATGGTCCTTCTTTTGTATTGCCACGGTCAACTGACAGATGTACTAAATGCACTTCGAAAATGACAAAGAGAAAAAAAGTCCTCCTCCGATTCTGTATGACAGGGACTCGTTTTTGGCTTCTTAGTTTCTCTCCCCCACTCTTTTTAAAAAACGAGGGGTAAAGATTGTAGGCTTACTTTGCCAGGTTATTAGTTTTGCTGCACTTAGTGCCATAAATTGATCATGATTAGTGACCCAAGTGCCTTTTTTCTTTTTTTTTTCTGAAACACTGCCATGCAATCTACCCACACTACCTTTGTGATTGAATGGTAGATCGGGATAGATGTAATCGGCTCCCCTGGTTTACAAAATGTATCTATTGTTGTCCAGGTTTGCCATGTCTGTCTTTGCTCTGGGTCCAAATTCTGGTGACAGTTATTTCTGGCATAGACAATGCAGTAATATTCATGTAATGTACAATATGTAGGTCAACACTCAACACGACTTGATCTCAGGTCTTTCTGCTGTCTAACTCACATAAGTTTTCCATCAAAGCACCGCAACCATTCAACGATACACCTTAATACATTTCAATAGTATGACCCATGCAGAGCATTTTTTACCTCCCTTTTCTTACTCTGTAATCTGTCTGATTTTGAAATTTAACATTTTGTAAGTTACCTATCATTAGTGAACATTTGTGGTCATTAAGAACTGTATATTTAATGTAGTCCATTTTTATCCGGTTTTACCAAGTTATTAAAATTGGAATTAAGATGAATCTTCATTATAGAGGAAGCTGTAATGGCTGTTCTTGTTGTCATGGCCACCAAAAACAGCATCAGTGACAGATACTTGCCAATACAGTCTGCTCGTGGGAAGAAGACATGTGCAAACATAAAATGATGAAGCACTCATATGGACAGTGAGTAAGTTTGTAATTGCTGCTGTGAATGTGCAAAACCTCACGCGCGAACTACAGATTATTTGGGGCCAAGATTCATTCATTGATGCCATTTATCATTCATCAACAACACTGTCACACTGTACACTATTGATAATTTATTTTTTATGGATTATCATAAAACAAAAGAAAACTATAAACAGAACTTCATTCGTCTCGCAATGAAGGCAAGAGCAGTAATGTGCGTGGTCCTATGGATATATTTTAGATGCACTGAATATTTAGTTCAAGTAAGATGGCATTGTATCAATGTAGGATAGACATGAAAAAAGAAAAACAATTCAAAATACAAGTCATGCAGACAGAATGAGCCATGTTTTCTCAGAGGCTAGCACAACAGGAATAAGAGCTTTATAGGCGACTTAAGGCTGGGCTTGTAAAATTTTGAATGGAACTGTAGTATGATAGGTAGCCCTGATAAGAGGGTAAAAAAAAACAGCTGCTGAAGCTGTCATTTCCCCTATGAGTTTGCATGTCAGGCACTGCAGACAGCCCTCCCCCCTCCTTTTGCGACGTCACAGCAGAGACGAGCTGAGGGAGCAGGACTACACTGATGCTGGGAGGAAAGAGCCCAGACGCAGACAGAGAGAGGTAGTCCATCCTCCCATATCGTGGCTGGTGCTTTTCCGTCTTGAAGGAGCTTTCGATCATAAATTTACAGGCATGATTGTGCCAGAACCGAAACAGTCGGAATGAGGAGTGAAAGAGCTAAGCTAAATAACTCCAAGGACCTTTTGGATCCATCGTCCTTAGTTATCCAGTTGTCAGAGGCCTTAGGACAAAGGTAACCAAGTTCCAATACAGCAAGTGGGCAAGACTATTGTTGTGTGTTAGCGTAGCTTTGGTTTTAAGTTGAATTAGCCCCAGGGAATCTCATATGTGATTGAAGGAGCAAAGAGGACAGCTTGCAGCAATTGGCAAATTCAGAAGTCAGAAGATGGGACTCTTGCTAGACTCATAGCATGCCTGTGCAATTTAGCTTTCGGAAATTCCTAATTTGTCACTGTTGACCTTTTAAACTGTCTGTTGACTCTTGTACACAGAGAAATGAGAGCTCAAAATTGGCTTTCATAGAAGCTCTTAAAGGCTCACACCAGTGCTCGTGAATAAGAAAAGGTCCTCATGATGGTGTCCTCACTTCAACCAACAGAGGGATACCTCATCACGACTCACTCTGTGACTTGTTCCCCTGAGCTTAAGATGTGCGGCCCTGGTGCTGTCAGAGCCATTCCTGCGACACAAATTTGAATCCAATGAACAAGGAAGAATCAACGTCGTAGTTTATTACCTTCACCTCTGACCATCTGGTTTTAGTTTTGCACCTAAAGCAGTTAGTAGTTCTCTCTCCTACGTTGCTGTTAAAAGTTATTTGCTCGCCACAAAGTCTTTCTTTCAATCTATCTGCCATGATCCTGTTTTTCAAGATAGACTGACTGATAACGATGCGTCTGGTTGGTGTCATCTTTGGCATGTGCTCTGATACATTTTCAGCCTATTGCTTGTGAGGACATGGGTGCCCTAATTAACTTCTATTGGCTTGACATTTCCAAAGCATCCGTTTGACACACCAGGCCTTACTTTTTACAAATTCAGAACGTCAGACATGTGATAACATTACAACTTGAGGAACCAACTATTCAAGGAACACGACAGTCAATATGGTGGTGACACGCCTGGAGTTGGAGTTACGCTACCAGGGCAAGAAGTTGCGAGGTGTGACCTGGAAGTTGACTCGCTCAGTGAATGGGTTCTTACCAGAGAGCTCATGGCTCATTGCTGTACAAGTTATCATACCATACTTGGTGTCAGGCCTTGGAATGGTCTCAGCCGGCATCGTTATGGATCTCATACAGGTATGAGTACCTGCCTGACAGGTAAAAAATGAGAAAATGTATAGTCTAAGATGTGAATGTATGCTGCATACCACTCAATTAGTAATTTATCATACTGATATGAAGAAATATAACAAGGTTATAGATACTGGGCCATTATGACAGACAGATCCACACTTACAGCCGCAGTTCTTGCAATTTCAGATATATCTTTGCAAGATTTCTTCCTTGGTGTGAACAAGGTTGAATGGCCTTGAACATGCATGGGTCAAATTTACTCATGAAAGCAAGGGTTAAAATGTTTGTAACACAGAAATGGGTCATTCGTGCAAACAAAGATCAGAGTTTGAATATGTTTCTGTCACAGACAAAGCATGTGTTGATGCACGTACATCTTAATCCTGTTTGTCCCAGATGACATTGACATTGAGCTTCAGCTCACATCTTCCATTATCAACATCTGAAATCACATTTAAATGTGGGAGAGAGAGGTGAGCCTAAGGATGACAGTGAAGTTAATTTGATAAGAAATCGAATGAAGATGAGACAGAAGGAAGGAAGAAAGAAATAAGGAGAAATACAGAGGGACACATTTTATGAGAAATAGAGACAAAGAGGCAATAGCGGGACCCTCTCTGTCTACTCATCCAGATCTGTCTGTCTGTCTCTCTCAATGTATGTATATGTACTATGTATGACATTCAGTTGTGATTGCTACAATATGTTGTAAATAGCACTGCCAGTAGTATTTCCATCCAAATAATATAATCAACTGCTGTACCCTACTGTAGATAACAGTGAGTAGTACAGAGGTCAGCAACCTTTTGAGATTGGGCACTTAGTATGGAGGGCTAACAGGACTTGTTGATATTAACTTCCTAAATAACTTCACCATCTAATTGTTTTTAATGATATAGTTGTAGCAGTCGTAGTACTCTGTGAGGAGACTTCTCAATGTTAGTGATTCCCCACATTTCAGAACATGCCCCGCAGGCACTTTAAGTGGTCCTTCCAGCGTGCGTGGACTTATGTCCACGGGTACAGCATTGGTGCTCCCTGATATATCATGTGTAGAATTTTGTGATTGTGTTGCATAACTGTTTTGCATCATAGGGATTGTGAGTCTGTCATCATTGGCCAGTCAGACTCATGTTGCAGCAACAGCTTTGAATTAGCTGTGTCCAAGTCAGTCGGCCATCTCCCAAGATAGCCTTCCAGTTCAACAGCCATGAGCTACACCCTTCAGTGTAGAACCTGAGAGCAACGAGTATAAATAGAACTGCACCACACTCTCAAACACTTGAACCATTACTCCCATTCATCCATCTGCTCACCCCAAATGGTCTTGCTAGATCACCCTCTCCCTGCTGTGCCCTTATGTCAATCACTTTATGGCAATTTAGGGTCATATGAAGTTTAGCGGGCATTTCAATGAAACTCATTCTGTACACAGGCCAAAACTGGCACACAAATTGTATAATTTAATCACATTAGACTGAACACATCTCTGTTAACCTATTATAGAGTAACAAACCAATTGACTAAGTATGAATCTATTCCAAGGATGAAGCACATCTCTGGCCACACTTTTCAAATAAGCAGCTTCCCTGTCTTCCCAGTCCGCTAGGATTATGTAGCATTCCCTCCTCTCAAGATATCCTGTCTCCTTTGGACCACAACTTTCCAATGCAACCTTATATTTTAGGATTGGTCATAGACCAACTGTGTTACTGTGGGGGGAGACACAGCTCTGGCAGAGGATCTCAACCACTACTTCACCAGGTTCGAGCTGGAATCCTCCGTCGTTCTATTGAGGGACTTCAAGGCTCACGTGAGCAATGACAGTAGTGCCTGGAGGGATGTGATTGGGAGGAACGGCCTCCCTGACCTGAACCCATGCGGTGACTTGTTATTGAACTTCTGTGCTAGTCACAGTTTGTCAATAACAAAAACCCTGTTCGAACATTAGGGTGTCCATCAGTGCTGACTGGAGACATGGAGTCTGAGTGGACTAACGTTTTCCACCTCCATTGTTGAAGCAGCAGCCTGAAGTTGTGGCTGTAAGGCCGAGGGTGCCTGTTGCAGCGTCGATCCCCGAACCCAATGGTGGACACTAGAAGTAAGGGATGCCGTCAAGCTGAAGAAGGCCTACCACGCTCACCTGGCCTGTGGGTCTCCTGTGGCAGCTGACAGGTACCGGCAGGCCAAGCATGCCTAGTCCTGGGCCGTTGTGGAAGCAAATACTTGGGTCTGGGAAGAGTTCGGAGAGGCCATGGAGGAGGACTATCGGTCGGCCTCGAAGAGGTTCTGGCAAACTGTACGGTGCCTCAGAAAGGGAAAGCAGTGCCCTACCAACACTGTTGTCAGTGGAGGGAGGGAGCTGCTGACCTCAACTGAGGATGTGGTTGGGCGATGGCGGGAAAACTTCAAGGATCACCTTAATCCCACTGGCATGTCTTCCACAGAGGAAGCAGAGGCTGGGGACTCAAAGGTGCATTAGTTCATCACCCGAGCTGAGGTCACCGGGGTGATTACAAAGCTACTCAGTGACAAGGCGCTGGGGGTGGAGGAGATCCACCCCGACTACCTCAAGTCTCTGGATGTTGCAGGGCTGTCATGGCCGACACTCCTCTGCAACATTGCATGGCAGCCGGGGACTGTGCCCTTGGACTGAAAGACCGGGGTGGTGGTCCCTCTATTTAAGAAGGGAGACCGGAGGGTGTCTTCCAATCACATTCTTCATCCTCCCTGAGAAAGTCTATTCCTGGGTACTGGAGAGGAGAATCCGTCAGATAGTCAAACCTTAGATTCCAGAGGAATAATGCGGGTTCCATCCTGGCCGTGGAACAGTGGACCAACTCTACACTCTCTGCAGTTTGATGGAGGAAGTTAGCCCAACCAGTCCACATGTGCTCTGTGGACTTGGAGATGGCATTCGACCAGGTCCCTCGTGGTGCTCTGTGGCGGATGCTCTGGGAGTATGAAATCCATGGCCCCCTACTAAGGGCTGTGCAGTCTCTGTACGACCAAATGTTGTACATGTTGGCCCCTGGCAGGGCTGCCCTTTGTCACCATTCCTGTTCATTATTTATATGGACAGAATCTCAAGGCGCAGCCAGGGGCCGGATGGGATCTGGTTTGGGGATCACAGGATCCCATTGTTGCTTTTTGCAGATAATGTTGTCCTTTTGGCCTGGACTGGGACCTCCAGCATGTACACGGGTGGTTTGCAGCCAAGTGTGAAATGTCAGGGATGAGCGATCGTGAAATTGTCATGTAAGGCGATCATGATGAAGAAAAGGACAAGTACTCTGCAGGTTGAGATGCTGAAAACTCATATTTACACTTTTAGAGGATGTTTTTTGGAGATATGGAGTATGAATTGAGAATTGAGTGTTTTTGTGGATACCCAAGTAAGTTGTAACTGTAGTTGTGATTTTGTGTAAACACCTTTGTGTGTTTCACCCTTACATTTTTTTTGCACGCGTGCC
>OMPJ01046414.1:0-16093 GCA_900312935.1 Carapus acus | reverse complement strand
TGGCAGGGCTGCCCTTTGTCACCATTCCTGTTCATTATTTATATGGACAGAATCTCAAGGCGCAGCCAGGGGCCGGATGGGATCTGGTTTGGGGATCACAGGATCCCATTGTTGCTTTTTGCAGATAATGTTGTCCTTTTGGCCTGGACTGGGACCTCCAGCATGTACACGGGTGGTTTGCAGCCAAGTGTGAAATGTCAGGGATGAAAATCAGCATCTCTAAATCTGAGGCCATGTTTCTCGACCAGAAAAAGGTGGTTTGCACCCTCAGGATTGGCGACGAGATCCTTCCTCAAGTGGAGGAGTTGATCTACGTCCCTACCCTCACCTATGGTCATGAACTTTGGGTCGTGACCGAAAGGACAAGATCTCTGATATAAGCGGATACAAGAGGCAGACGCACTGACCTCAGTGTTTTTCAAACCGCTTATCCTTGAGATGAAACGAGATGGAAATGAAACATTAAGGCTGCTGGGTTTTGTCAAGAATGTAATGCGCAAAAGGTCGGATGCCTGAGGCATTGGAGACAAAACGGGTCTTGTGATTGCAGTCATGCAAATGGTAGTGAAAGCGATCGTGAAATTGTCATGTAAGGCGATCATGATGAAGAAAAGGACAAGTACTCTGCAGGTTGAGATGCTGAAAACTCATATTTACACTTTTAGAGGATGTTTTTTGGAGATATGGAGTATGAATTGAGAATTGAGTGTTTTTGTGGATACCCAAGTAAGTTGTAACTGTAGTTGTGATTTTGTGTAAACACCTTTGTGTGTTTCACCCTTACATTTTTTTTGCACGCGTGCCCATTTGCAAAGTGATTTATTTCCTGTGCTTGTGTTTTTTTACAGCACTGGAAAGTGTTTAAGGTGATCACAGAGGTTTTCATCCTGGTACCTGCTCTGGTTGGCCTTAAAGGGAACCTGGAGATGACACTTGCAGCTCGCCTCTCCACTGCTGTACGAGGAACTTCCCACTCACCTTTGTTATTCCTAATTTACACATTCCTTGATTGCATCTTCAAGTCTTGGCAAGACAAACACACGTATTGTATCAATTTCTATTTATGCGGTAGTAATTAATACAAGAATGTCTTAAAATTGATGTTCTTTGAAATACTACCAATCCGCTGCATGAACGGGGATCTCGTTTGTCATGATGAAAGAGGGGATGGGGATGGAAAGCATTATTATTCCTACAAGTGGAAGTAGTGATTGTAGTAGTAATAAACAACTAAAAGATGAACTTAAAAGATGTTTTTCTATGTTCTTAGTCTAACACTGGTCAAATGGATGACCCTGATAAGCAGTGGAATATGGTATGGTGCAATCTCGCGCTCATACAGGTAAACACACTTAATGTTTGTTTCTGGTTCCTTTATTTTTCAGTCTTGAGTTACTATACATTAATGGTTATTGTGCATTTTATGTTAAGAACAACATCTGATCTGACAACTGGTTTGTATGTAAATGATGGCAAAAACCAAGATTGGCTATTGCCATAAGGATGGAAGCTTTCAAAAATATGTATGAGTCTATACATGATACATGTAAAAGAAGACCATGATTACTCAACTGAAGAAGGGGCTTGAGTAGACACAGTGTTAATCTGGTCACTCTGGCAACTTCACTTTACAACATTACTATAGGTGGTACTCTGACATCAATCATTAACAAAGAACCCAAAAGGGGCAAAGCACCATTTAACTGCAAATTCCAATGATCGTGCACAAGTGACTAATCATCATGTCAATCTCTATGCCATCCAATGATAGGCCACCCAATGCAAGGCAGTCCACTTCCTTTTTCCCCATTGCAGCTGCAGCATGCAAAGTCAGAGTATCACCACCCCAAAATCCAGTGCCATCTCCTATCATTTCTCAGATTGGATTGGTTTCAATATGTTCCACAGAGACTTCAAACTATTAATTTGAGGTATAAAATATGTGAAGTCAAGATAGAATAGAAGAATAGAATGCTTTTATTGTCATTGTGCAACATAACAAGAGAATCATGTTATGTAGCTGAAGATGTTGCTTGAATCAACTAACAGTAGCAATCCATGTCACCTTTCACTCTACAAATGATGAATCGTCATGGATTATTCCCTCCTTTGCAGGTGCAGGCGACTGTTGTGGGCTTCCTTGCAGCTGTTGCAGCAGTATGTCTGGGGGCGATCTCCAGAGGAGGCATTGAATTTGACCAAGCAATTGTCCTGTGTGCCAGTAGTATCACCACTGCCTTTGTGGCTGCTCTCTCCTTAGGTAAAGTAACGTAATTATGATCGAGAATGAAATATCTGGATGGATGTCCAGAGCTTGACAGCATTTTTTACAAAGTGAATATCATATGTTGTGCACATGGACCTGTGAAACACTTTCATCACTTCTTCAATTAAAGAATCAAATCTATCTGAAGCTTTCATGGAAATTTATCAGTTACATTTAAAGTTTTGTCCACACTACATACCTGTGTCTTTATAGTATACAGTAACTTATTTTAGTTGTTGTCAGTGACGAGCTGTTTAAATACTTGGTGGTACCCATGGGTAAGAAAAACATATTGAGAGGGTAAGGGTCACACGTGAGGGTGTTAATTGTTTGCACCTCTTTCAGGTTTGGTGATGATTGGTGTGATCATTGGATCCAGGAAGGTGGGAATCAATCCTGACAATGTAGCCACCCCAATCGCAGCAAGTCTGGGCGATTTGATTACCCTGTCTCTGCTGGCAGGGGTCAGCAGTGGACTTTATGAACACATAGGTGAGGACATTGGACATCTGCATGTTTTTTTTACTGTGCAGGATACTTTGGTTTTTGGGCTTATGGTAACTGTGTGATATGTACTGTACCTGTTACTGATTTAACTCCTTTCCTCTGTTTGCATATGCAAGTTTGTAGGACAAACATTATGCAGTGGCTGTCTTACCCATTGTAATTTGACATTTCTGAGTATTGCAAGTGAATTCATACAACACAAGATGGCAGCAAAAGTCTGGGTTTGTGTGTTAGTTTTTACGACATGGTCTTTCTACATACCCAAGGCCAACACACACGCACTCTGATTGTATGTGTGTCCCCTGGCTTTTTTAGGTATATAAATATTTCTACATTAGTCTGTACATCACAATATTTTAACACGTATTTCCTTGAGAGAGGCGTTCAACCTGATGTTGAAAACACTGTGGTGATTGTCCCCCCTTTTTTAGTAGAGTAACATATGTTCAAGCGTTCCAGTCATTTTCAAACTTTGAAATCTGCCAAAATGGATCTCTGCATCATGTTAAGTTCAGTTTTGGAATTCACACAGCACATTTTCTACACAACCGGAATAATGATCTGAAAATTCAGAGTTTAAAATGTAAGGCTACATGTTTGGTGCTGCAAAGGAATACCTCTGTAAACAGCTTTCCTTGATTGGATGAATAAATCACCTAAGAATAAAATCAAACTGCTCGGGTAAAATTCACATTCGCATTATAAATCAGTGGAGCCAGTGTCGAACACCTATGCTTCTCCCCCCTTTTGTTTTTTCCTGTCTCTACCCAATAGACATCTGGTACTTGTCCCCCCTGGTGTGTGTGGTATTCCTGGCTCTGATTCCAGTGTGGGTAGTGGTGGCCCGAGGAAACCCTCAGATCAGGGAGGTTCTTCGCTCAGGATGGCAGCCTGTGATAGTAGCTATGTCAATTAGCAGGTACTGACAAACACATACACACCACTTTTTTTGCATTTCTTGTTATTCATTATCAAAAACTATCTTTTTAATTTTTTCATTAAGCTTTGGAGGCCTAATATTGGACAAAACAGTGAGTGATCCTAACTTTGAGGGCATGGCTGTCTTTACTCCAGTTATCAATGGTGAGCACACATGTATTTGTATCTGTTTATGTATCGTTTTAGTGGAGTTGTATTTTGGAAAACACAATCTATTCTACATATGTAGATTACATTGAGGTGAAACCTCACACAGTTGGCACACACATTGGGGTGACATTAATCAATGCGTATGCATGTCTCTGTCTCTCTGTCCTTCTATCTGTCCTTCCATCCGTCCATCTGTTCAGTGAACATGCCAATCTCCAAGAGTGATAAACAGCCAAGACCACAACAACACAAAATATAATGAACTTGCATAAATGGCCACCAGGCATCCCCCGAAATTATATTCAAACTACGAAAAGTATTCAATTATTCAGTCAAATGCTGTCAATCGACTAATGGCATCCATGTCTTGGCAAAAAATAAATGCTGCTTTATTGTTCAAATCCCCAATGTCATTGTTCATCACATGATGTAAATCTTGTAGCAACTACCAATTTGTGCAGAAAATAATGATCAGATGCCTTTTTTTCTTGAGGCAATATTTGAATCCTAGTTATAAAACTTTTGCAATAGCAGAATTCACAATGAAGCACATTGTAAAGTCATTAAGGCATGAAAAATTTTAATTGTGAAATCATGTAAAACAATCAATATTTAATCTATGGTAGTCCTACATCAGAACTATAACCAAACTTCATGGTCAATTTAAGAATAAGAGAATGGCTTGTCTAAGAAAATCACAGATGTGAGGAAGTAGAGCCAAAAATTGACAAGTGTTTTGGTTTTGGCATAGAAGTGACACATTGAGGGACTGACTGTGAAGTGAGAGATGGACAGCTGTTGATATAATCCACATGCGGCACACATTCATCCACTGTAGCACAACTAATGAGGCATTTAATAACGATGATCTGTGCCTCAGTTGCTCAGTCTTACAGCTGTTCATTTCTCTGTGTTGCTCATTACCCCTGTTGTCTTCTCTCAGCCAGTCTCAAACAAATCCTTAACCCACCAGTCTGTTTTGAATTTTGAGTTACACTTCAATGGCAGACACCGTGAGTTTTCTCATATGCCTCCAGAACATGTTGAAATAAATTCTTTGAATTTATTTTGATGGAACTGAATAAGACTCTTTTGAATTACAGTATTATTTTTTTGATAGAGCTAAATTAGCCACACATATTCCTTACAAACGGGGGGAGGAGCCCAAACTGGTGCAGAGGTGGAGCGTTGCCAGCTAGAGATAGTCCGGCTCATCTCTGTGCACAGCCTGGGCTCTGGATCCCATCTTCTTTAGAGAGACTGTACTCTCTTCCACTCTTGAGTTGCCCATGGGGAGAGGCGGCAAGCAGGAGTGGGCTTACTATAGCCCCCCAGCTCTGCCGTCATGTGTTGGACGTGTTTCCTCGCTGAACAAGAGGGTTGTGTCCTTGCAGTGCAGAGCACCCAGCCTTCTTAGATGTCCTCGGGGGATACGACACTGTACCCCATCTGGGGACTCCATCGTTCTACTGGGGGGCTTCAACTCCCAAGTGGGCAATGGCAGCAGTGTCTTGAGGAGTTTGATTGCGAGGAACGGCCTCCCTGATCTGAACCCAAGCGTGTTTGGTTGTTGGACTTCTGTGAAAGTCACAGTTTGTCAATAACAAACACCATGTTTGAACATAAGGGTGTTCATCAGTGAGCTTGGCATCAGGACACCCTGGGCCGGAGGTAGATGATCGACTTTGTAATCGTATCATCTGACCTCCGGCCGCATGTCTCGGACACTCAGGTGAAGAAAGGGGCTGAGCTGTCAACCGATCACCACCTGGTGGTAAGTTGGATCCGCCGGTGGGGGAGGAAGCCAGACAGACCCCGCAGGCCCAAAGGAATTGTGAGCTTCTGCTGGGAACGTCTGGCAGAGCCCTATGTCAGGTAGATCCTCAACTCCCACATCTGGGAAAACTTCAAACAGATCATGAGGGAGGCTGGAGGTATAGAGTAAGAGTGGACCATGTTTTCACCTCCATTGTTGAAGCAGCGGCCTGAAGCTGTGGCCTTAAGGCTACGGGTGCCAGTCGTGGCAGCAATCCCTGAGCCCGATGGTGAACACCGGAAGTAAGGGATGCCGTCAAGCTGAAGAAGGAGGCCTACCAGGCCTACCTGGCCTGTCGGTCTCCGGAGGCAGCTGACAGGTTGGCAGGGGGTCTGGTTTGGAAACCACAGGATCTCATCATTGCTTTTTGCAGATGTTGTCCTGCTGGTGCACTCAGACCAGGACCTCTAGCATGTGCTGGGGCAGTTTGCAGCTGAGTGTGAGATGGTCGGGATGAGAATCAGCCCCTTTAAATCTGAGGCCATGGCTCTAGAACGGAAAAAGGCAGTTTGTACTCTTCGGATCGGAGAAGAGATCCTCCCTCAAGTGGAGGAGTTTAAGTATCTTGGGATCTTGTTCACGAGTGAGGGTAGAGTGGAATGGGAGATTGACCGACGGATGGGTGCAGCGGCGGTAGTGATGCAGTCGATGTACCGGCCCTTCGTGGAGAAGAAGGAGCTGAGCCCGAAGGCAAAGCTCTCTATTTACCAGTCAGTCTAGGTCCCTATCCTCACCTATGGTCATGAACTTTGGGTCATGACCAAAAGGACAAGATCTCGGATACAGGTGGCCAAAATAAGTTTCTTCTGCAGGGTTGCAGGACGCACCCTACGTGACAGGGTAAGGAGTTCTATCGCCCGGGAGGAGCTCAAAGTAGAGCCGCCGCTCCTCTGCATAGAGGTCAGTTGAGGTGGCTTGGGCATCTTTTCCGGATGCCTCCTGGATGCCTTCCAGGGAGGTGTTCAGGGCATTCCCCCCGAGGAAAACCCAGGATACACTGGAAGGACTTGTCTCCCAGCTGGCCTGGGAATGCCTCTGGATCCTCCCAGAGGAGCTGGAGGAGGTGGAGGGAGAGGGAAGTCTGGGCTTCCCTCCTGAGACTGCTGCCCCCGCAACCCGGCCCCAGACAAGCTGCAGGAGATTGGTGGATGGATGTCCACAGAGACTGGAACCTTGTGCACCCATCTTGAAATGTAGAGAACTATAGAATACTTATTCGATCCTGTTTTGTCTAAACCAGTACCAGAAATATTCATTGAAAGTATACTTGCACTCCACCATTCTATCAGAGGTGTGCTTATCCTTTCAGCAGCTGTGTCAGACTGCTAACCTGTCAGAAGTGTCATTTACAGGTTTCCAGGTCTGGGACTGCCCATGGATTCACCATACTGACACTCCTATTGTCCAAGAAATTATCTCATGGAAATTACACTTGACACTGCTACCCCTGAACAGCTTAGCGCCACAACAAACTTCGCTTAACAGAACCTTTTTTTCCTCAGTGGAAGGCAGCAGCTGCTATTAACTGCTTTTATCGAAGAATTTATTAAAATTCTCACATAATCTCAATGTATTAATTTCTAACTGTCACGTTGATTTTCTTGTCGCACCATATCGTGCATAGGTATTTATAAACACTGTTGACAAAAGCTATTAATGCATGTATATGTTTTGTCTTAAATCATTAGTATTCTATAACAAGAGCCATTTGCTTCAACATGTTAACGTTACATGTCGTACCATATTGTAAAATGATATGTTACATCAATCTTAATTCTCTGTGTCTGGTCAACTTGCAAAGAAATAACTGGTTCATGGTGGTGCCGCCAAGTGGTGTAATGTAGTAAATGTGTAAAAGATGGAATACAACACAGGAACTGATCAGATTTCAAACATATTAAAAAATGAAACCATGTGGAAGCCTCTAGAGAAGATTTGATGGAAAAAACATTTAAGAAATAATAATGAGGCAGTCTCACCAGCCAAATATTGGAACAGCTCAGCCTTTGTGAATGTGAAAACATTTGCCTCTTGTAATTTTTGTAGAAAATTTACAATTTGTTTCATTGCAATTACTATCGGAGAAAAACAGAATAATGCATTGAGAAATGTGCCGATGTGTTTTTATCACAACATAAATTGAGTTTAAATAGCATAGCAGTGATAGCAGATAGCAGTAAGTTTAAAAGAAGGAGCAGAAGGGAGTTAACATTGGAGACACTAAGACCTCAATTCGCTCTCCTCTGGTTTGGACAATACTCAGCTACCCATTGTGTACAATTTAGCTTCATGCTGTGGTATTACATAAACAAATGAATAAATAAATGAAATAAAACCGCTGGAGTCTTATGTCAGGCTTAGAACTGCTGGCCTGTCAGAGGATGAAATTCTTTCCACGTTGTTTTAGTGCCTTGGTGGTTTTGTAAGCAATTGGCTATCATTTTGTGTTTGTATTTGTTTTTCATGTAACTATATGGCTCCTCTGTGCAGGATTTAGCTCTATTTCAACATCAAAATCCCATTCTCTGAGCCATACTTGTCAAATTCCTGGCCATAACTCGTGTAAATAAATAAACAATTTTACATACAATATATACATATGCAAGCATCCCCATCCCCAGTGCAAAAGACAATTTTGTTCTTTCATTTTGTCTTTCGGTTAAGAGTGATAGCAAAATAAAACATTCTAAAAACTAAGCAGTACGACGGTGGAAACAATCATTTTAGAATGCTTAAAGTTATTGTTCTTCTCATAGATATGACTGTGCAACCTGCCATTCAAAGTGATCGCTGCTCTAATGTAGAGAGGCTGCACTCAGTCAATGCCAGGATGTTCCATTTAATCACACACACTTTAGGCTCCCCAGAATCACATTATTATTCATTTGCTGTACCTCCCAATCTGTCTCACTGCCTGTCCTTCTTGTCTTTCTGTCTGTCCTCTGCCACGCAGGTGTCGGTGGCAACCTGGTGGCCATCCAGGCCAGCAGGATCTCTACCTACCTTCACTTTTGGAGCATCCCAGGAGTGCTGCCGTATAAGATGAGGCAGTTTTGGCCCAATCCCTGCATCACTTTCTTTTCCTCAGGTAACAGCCATTGTGCAAACTGTGTGCAGTTTTTAGCACATTAGTAATAAATGTTCACTGGACTTTCAAAACCACATCATCCACTCATTGTTTTGAAACTTGATTGAGTTTATTGATTTCTGTGTTGGGAAACAGGTATCTGCACATTTTGGTCCAGAAATGTCAAATCACCTACAGCAGAGCTATTCAACTAGCTCTCAATGGGTGTGTGTGATACGAGAAAGACCGGCAGGAACCTGCCCTTGTGCTGTTTGGTGAATCAAAGACATACTGACTAGAATCTAGACAACTGGCATGTCTCTGGTCATAGCACTCCTGCAGTCACTTTGTCAGTAACTTGAGTTTGACATCTGGAACCCACAGACAGTGGTGATATCCAGAAAATTGTCTCCTGCCTATAGATCCAGTTTAGGGTTTGGCTTTGGATCGGCATTGGGTTAAGTTGAGGGTTTTTTCTTTTGTCACAGGTGTGAACTCCAAGTCAGCACGTGTGCTGCTGTTGTTGGTTGTCCCTGGTCACCTCGTCTTTCTCTATGCCATCTCCCTGCTGCAGGGAGACGATGCGCCGATCACTGTAGCCTTCATCGTCTGCTACTTATGTGCTGCTACGTTACAGGTAAAAGACAAAAAAAGATGAAATTTAATCCACTCCTGAGACCTCTACATTTCCAGCTCTGACTGCTGATGATGTGTAACAGAGAGATTTGGAGCAGATGTGCTAACACATCTCAAGAAGCATACCAAGTGAGGACAAAAGCTCTTCTGGGAACTGTCACATACTAAGTAGTGCTACCTGTAACCAAGCTGAGAACTGGTTTGTGCCAGTTGGTGTTTCAACTGAAAGGTTAGAGGACTATTTACCCCAGACCAAAAATGAACAGCACACTACACCACATGGACACTTTTCTGACCTGAACACTCTGAATTATTGTAACCTGTGCCAGCATTGTATGGGGAAACCTCTGAGTCACCAGTACAACAATGAACAGTCGTTAAGAATTTCATGATGACTTCATTTCATGTTATGTTAGCAAATCTGTCGTACCTGGCAGCAGTGACTCTTCCTCACGGGAATGTTACTAGACAGCGATATGATGTTCACGTCATTTATGTTTAACATAGCCAATACTTTCTGGCATCCCCTAAATCATCCACATCCAGCAAACACACAGTGCATTTATCCCTTTCTTGTCTAGAATGTCCCTCACCACAGATCCATGAGCCTGCCAGTCAATGTTAATCTTCCATAATAGATGTGTAACAGTGTCTACGCTATTGCCTTTAATAGCATCCTCAGCTATTTCTGCAGATCTATTTAACAGTTATTTTCTTGCAGGTAAGTATCCTCCTTTATGTTGCTGACCTGATCGTCCGTGCAATGTGGAGACGGAGTCTGGACCCAGACAACTTCTCCATTCCCTACCTTACCGCTCTGGGTGACCTGTTGGGCACGGGCCTCCTGGCCCTATGCTTCCGCTGTGTCCCTCTCCTTCAGGATTTAGGACTCTGAAAAAACAGATACTGTGACCTACAAGTCAGGCAGTGTCTTGCTGTACCATTTTTGTATTTACACACAGATGCTGTTGATCGTAAATGAACACATTTCCAGACCACTAAGATAAAGAGAACACGTAGACTGGCCATGAGTTCAGATTGTTGAAAAAAGAGCACAGGTCACAAAATCCTGCCTCAAAAGAACTTCATTTCTGCTGCCTGACGGCAGACATAGCCGTGGGGAATTAGAATTCACTGTTGCATCTGAATATTTATACAAGATGTTATCATTCCTCTTGAACAGTTTTTCGCTCATGCTCTGCTCATTGTAATTTTCTCAAACAGGTTTGTATTGCTTTGTGCGAAATCTAGTACACTGACAGTTAACACTGTTTACGAAAACTTTCAACTGGAAGTGTTAGCTAGGTGAGCCAGAATGTGAGTTGCAGCACTGAGTACACAGTCTCATAAATCAGTTTCCATATGTTCTCAGCAATCCTTTCACTGTGCGAGTCTGCTCTCAATTCTAATATGAGAAAATTTCAAATCTCACTGTCTCAGCTATGACTGCGACTGTTTGACATTTCACCTTCCATTGCATTTTGTGTATCAGAGACTGAGGTAATTACAAAGGGAAGTAGGCTATCACAGATAAAAAAAATACAGAGAAATTAATCATTAGCTATTCCTTTATTAAAAATGTGACATCCACCTGCATATACTGGTAATTTTAAATTTGGTTTCAGTAGGGATTCCAAAAAAGGATATTTAGAGATGAAAAGGCCTCCCTAACATACAAGTTCTGACTATCGTAAGATGTTATCATCAATCCAAACCAGTTGTAATTTCTGTGAACTCCCTGTAAAACTTTTGACCACAGAGGTGTGTGAACACCGATGAATTGCAGCGCAACCTTGTGGTGGGTCTACTTGTACTGTGTAGCATTTTGTTACCTCTTTTGTTACCTTGTTACCCCACACTGTGACATCATTACACAGCAACTCCTCATTTAGACTACTTCTGTATCAACATGTTCAGCGGAGCTTAGCGGAGTTGCAGCATGTCGCACTTGAGATCCTCAGGTGCGTTTTCGTGACACTGGTTATAATGCTCGTCTTAAACCTGCATCAGTTTTCGGGTTTGCCTTTTTGTCCTCAACTATGTTGCTGGTGATGAGGTTGCCTTGTAAACAGTAAATTCATGCTCATACTCAATACTCATCAGTGTCAAGTAAATGCTGCCTCGTTTGAAATGGTACATTTTTATTTAATTCTGAAATGTTAACACTGCCGCACTAAAACCTCTAAAATGAGCTTGATGGAAGTGTTTTTCTCTCTCCCGTTAGCCTGGTCTTCCATCCCTCACTGTGGTCTATGTCTCTAGGGTGGAATAGTGATTTCAGAAACATGACCCCTGTTTGATGTTTGTGTGGCTTTGATAAGCTCTATTTTAATAAAAACCAAGTGCAGATAAAAACATTTGTCATTGTCATTTCATCAAGAAAAGAGATTTAACATTATTTTTACCATTAACCACATGACTTGCAAGAGTCAATTTACAAAGATCAGTTATTATTGAGGAGAGTTCCTTTCAACTAGGCATGCGACTGGCGGTAGGCAGTACTGGGAAAAGAAACGAGGACAGTGGGTAATCTTTGTCAGGACTCACCAGCACCAGAAATGGAATGAGGCATAGGGAATAGGGGTGAGTGTATATTTAGTGTTCACTACAGATGACCACTCATGTTTGTCATTGGCTCATTTCAGTATTTGAATTTGATTCACATCGACTGGGACAGGGGTATTTGTTTTCTTTAGAGATTTGGACAAATGAGCTGTTACTTTTTTAAGACACGCTAAAGGGTCCGAGGGGATAAGCACTTGCCAGTTTTGTTATTTCTACTCCAGTGGGACGGAGGTAAAATACCACATTTGAAGATACAAAAAGTCTGTAAAAAGTGAGATTTCCCTGCAGTTGCACAGCACATTTATTCTAACAAGCATTTGCTCCAGAACACATATAACAGTATTTTTTTAAAGGTATGTATGTTCACATACTGTACATGTTCAGTATAGGTCTTGTGAATAAAAAAAACAACAAAAACTGAACAAATACAAATAAATTGGCTAGTGCTTGTAAGTCATTACTTTCACAGTTTTGCGGTGCAAGGGGGCCGGAGCACGAGAGGATGTTACAGATTGCGCTTTGTTGGCAAGTCTTAATTCACCAAGTCACAGGTCTGACCAAAGGTGCACTTATGGAAAAATGGCTGAGGGGGGATCTAGCTGTGATTATACGGCAGCATCAGATGATTTGCCACTTAGCTGTGGCGCTCAACAGAGGGGCAGAAGCCACCCTTTTCTGGTAGTCGCACTAAAAGACCACGAAGGTATAAGCTTGTAAAATGTTGTGCAGCCTGTTGTCATGGCAGCAGCAGCAGCAACTTCCGAGATGTAAGATTTTCACCTTATTCAGCAAGTCTCAGCATCCCAACAAGTTTTGATCAGCCCTTCCACAACAGAAGATAGCGTTGAAGATGAAAACCCAGTGATCCATGCATGTAATCACAGCAGAACTAAAGATACAGGAAAAAAAAAAAAAAAAAAAGGAACAAATTGTGGAGATGAAGACACAGCGTGTAAAAAACTTCAAGAATATTGCACTTTTCAAAGCATTTCTACAGGCAGTTTCCGCCAATGGGCCTACGACGAATATGCAATATCTTGTGTTCAGCAAGATGGCTCATTTTTATACAAATAAATTTTTAAATAGGACGGGCAGTGTGAATAAACTTTTTATTTATTCACCCTGAAGTTCAAATGTCCTTTAAGTACATACTTTGACCCATTTCAATGACTTTTGCTGTACATTAAATACACAGCATCAGTGTGATATTGAAATTTGAGATATTATTTCAGTTAAAGGACATGCAACCCGCCAACTCTTGGTATTCTTGCATAGCGAACCTCTAAAAAACATTTTGTGCCTAATTATCCTAGATTCCATGGCATCCACTGAACAAGACCCTGTCATGGGTGAGCGTGGACGGTGTGCCTGCATTCATTCTAACAAGGGGAGCTCTGACCAGGAGCTGAGCCGTTCTGGCCCAGCCCTCACCACAGCTATGTGGTTGTTTGTTCAGCCAACCTGCCCACGGCTAAATACAGACACCGATGGAGGGGAGATGCAAAATGGAATTCAGCAACAACTCGCACATTTCCCTGAAAATGACTCAACAGTATACACAAAACAAAGTGTACAAGAGATTTCAGAACTTAAAACTACAACTGGCTGTTTTAAAACACAAAAAACGTTTTCATGTGGCAGCATGCAAGTTTTTAATTATTCAATATCTTTTAAATTGGCATATTATGTGCAAAAGCCAAGACAGCAACTGACTATCCAATGTAAAACATATTCACTTTGAAAGAGAGAGAGCCCTTTCATGGGAAATTATACAAAATTATAATAAATACTTTTAAGTTTCGACATACATAAATATTGGTCCGACATACAGGATTTAACAAAATCATTTCACAGTGAGAACATTCATGTGAATCCTTATGTGAGAGAAGAACCAGCTTCTCCTGACCTCTTCTGTGATTTGCTATTAGCGGCTCATTTATTGCCCAAACAAACATTTTGAGTGTTATGGCAGCTAGTCACACTTGTCACACCATAGTACGTACCACCAACGCAACTATCCCACATAACGAGACAGAAGTGACACCAAAAAAGAGCTGACAGCCGAAGGTAGGCTTGGCTTGAGTTTTTTGGGGAAGAAATAAATTCAGGTTTATCAAATAAAACTGCAGAAGTATATCCTGACTCACAAACTTGACGGACAAAAGTAGTTGAGGGCACAAACTGCAGCAACTTGTTTCCTTCTGTCAGGATTCGCTCACTTTGTCAGCTATGTGTCTACCAGTATCAAAAAGTACAAAATGTCACTATAGAAAAAGGTCTGTGTTTGTCTACGTCAGTCGAGTCCTGAGGTACTCTGGCGTGGTGTAGTTGAATAGGAGGAAGTCCATCCTGTACAGGTTAAACAATTTCTTCTGATAAAAAGGGCTGATGTGCTTAAAAAAACGTGCCGCCATGTCTCCGTCAGTACGGGTGACTTTGCCGGAGTTTGGAAACTGGAGTGCCCCCTCCACTCCAGCCAGCCTGAGCACAGCCTGTGTGTCCGGTTCCAGAGTCTCGTACTTCCCCACCACGTCATAGTGGATCTGACAGGGGTGGCAGAGCGAGTGCACACGCTCCCAGTGCTCGTTGAAAGGTTCCTCTCTCTGTGTCTGGGCATCGACAAGGTACTGGACAAACTCTGGGAAGGAGACGTCGTTCCCCTTCTCCAGTGCCTCGGGTTCTGCGTCTGGCCGGTGCCGACGGATGATTTTGGTCCCGTAGCGCTTGTGGAATGCCGTGTTGTAGCTGCGTGTGAACTTGTTTCGGTAGGCAGATACCAGGCGCTCGAAGGGCTCTCGCACAAAGATGAATTTGAGGTAGGTGCGAAGCCGCTTGTTGATCTCAGAGACGGAGAACTCTGACAGGGTGTGTAGGTTACCTGCTATGTGGGCCTCGTTAGCAGGGATGGCAAGAGGGTCAGTGTAACGGCCATTGCCGGTTAGGACCATCAAAACACGCTTCCAGTTTGTGCAGGCTACCTAAGAATCAGGGGAGAAAGAGGACTTTTTTTTCATGTTTTTGCCCACGTTCAAAAATCCTCATGAGGCCCAACTGTATATCAGTTAATGAGCCTCTGTGACAGATTCATGTTACAGACCTTTGGCACGTAGCAGTAAATAAGGTTGTGCTTATCATCCACGATGAGATGTTTAAGGTCCTCTGGTGCAAGTACCCTCCTTTTCTTGGTGAAGCTAAGACACGCCCGCTCCAACAACTCCCGGCGCCCCTGCAGAGATTTTTGGGCTGCCAGCAGCTCCTGCTAATGATGATGACAATGAATGGAAGGCAGATGAGAGATATTATGGACAATTGGAAAAGACAGAAGACAGGAAATCATCAAAGTGAACAACCCAGAATTTCAGAATTATTACCGTATGAACACTAGGTTCACACTGGGTATGTCAGAGGTTAGATGGCGCGTGTGAAATGTTTGCATGCGTCGATTGATTATGTTCATCTGTGCCAATCTTTTTGAATCTTTTTTTGTCATTACAGCAATTGAAATGTGTACTGAAACTAAGGTGCTGAATTCCGGGGCAAAGGAGTAGTATGAGGAGAAAAAAAGAAGGATCTATATACAGAAGAAATATAAACACACAATATATACAGTATAAATATCAGTTTCAATAACGATATAAATAACGATACGACGATATGAATAAAGATATAAATAATAGCAGCGCTGATGGGGTGGGAATGTTTTGAAGCTGACCAGTGTTATGCATTTACTGTAAACCAGGGGTCACCAACCATTCTGATGCTGAGGGCTACTTCATGGGTATCGAGTCAGTGAAGGGCTACCAGTTTGATACGCTCTTCTGAAATAACAAATTTACTCAATTTTATATTTCAGTTATTAATAATGATTAACGAGACTCATCTATGTGAAGACACTGATCACGTACGTATATGATTTCTCACAACAATTATCAACAATGACAACAAGGTGGGGAAAAAATATCAATATTAAGCACTTCATTTCTATTAACCACAGTAACTGTTCAATTTTCAGATGATCGCTTGCATACTCCATTTAATAGGAAAGATGTCCCATTTCTAATGGTCACTGACAAGCCTTTTTGACTAATATGAACTTTTTGGCATAATGTTTCAAAACGTTATCAATTATGTAATGTTAAAGAAAATC
>OMPJ01046413.1:5821-20491 GCA_900312935.1 Carapus acus | reverse complement strand
GAGGCCTGTGTGCGTGGGATCGCTGATGGAGCCGTTTCATTGTGTGAGCGAGTGAGCGAGCTGCCAGCAGCGCCCGCGTGGGCCCATTATGATGCCATGGCCCTGATGAAGAATGGGACTGGAAGGGTGTTTTGGGGGGGTGGATGAATACCACCACTCCAGTCTCATTCACTCTCACATTCAGTCTGTCCCTTAAATGCCCAGGGCTGCCTGTGAGAATGGAATCCTGGATTAATATTTATGGAAATCTGTCGCTCCATTATTCCCTTTTCTGCACCGAGCTTGCACTGAGTCACTCACACAGGCCACGATCCAAGAGGGCTCTGAGCTCAGAGCTTAAACTGGAGTGACACAGAACCTCCACAAACACTACTTGAGGGTGACACACCTGCCGCCTTGAGATGTGAACAGAACCAGCACACATGTGAGACAGCGTCTCCTTAGCGGGACTGACTCAGGCTTCGCCCCAGCTTGTGTAAAAGGGCGCCTGAGGAAAGTGTCCCTGAACGCCACAGCTGATGTGCGTCTGCTGAAAATCAATGGAAGCTGAGCACAGTGATTTACAAGCAGCGACACGTGGAGAGGACCCATCTCCCTCTCCCGTCCTCTCCCTCCCCCCTCTCTCTCTCTCGTCCTCTTCCTCATTATAACTCTGATGGCTCCTTGCCTGACTTGCTCCCGACTTGTTCGCCCTCGCAGTGACTCATTGGGACGTTCAACAGCCGAGCGACGCAAGTGGGGCGAGGGAGCTGCAGGCAGAGCACGCTAACACGCCAAATGGCCAAAGATGGAACGCACATGCACATGTTTTACATTTTATTAGTCGGGAAGTTTTGCAGAAGGCACCTGTGAAAACGCAGAGTCAGGATGTTTCGCGACCTAATTTCTCTCCCTCTCGCTCGCTCTTTCTTTCCGCCCCTCCCTCTCTCTCACTCTCTCTCAGTACTGTGAGGAGGGCCAACTCAAACGAACACGTGGGACCTCTCTCACGGAAAGATTCTGGCGAGGGCAAAGGCAACCGAACCCGCGCCGGATCCACCGGCAGCAACTCCAGCGGCAAGCGGAGCGACAGGTGAGGCGGGGCCGGTTGTCAAGTGTGACGACGTGAAGGTGTGAACAAAGACACTGATGGTGTGTTTTGATTTTGCAGCAAACAGAGGGACCCAGTGTTCAACGCAGGTATGGAGGCAGGGCTCTGGAGTCTGTGTGTGTGTGTGTGTGTATCTATGTACTGTATGTGATCATCCCACCCGCTGGAAGCCATCACACACTCTCACCTTTGATTTTTTATCTCAATCATGTCAATCAGTCAGCATGAACATATCCGTCCCGCCATTATCCATCTATTTGTGCATAACTCGGCCTTCCTTGTCTACATCATTCCCCCTTTGATACACCAATTTCAGCACTAATTCAACTTCCTGTTGAAGTTTGCGTTCTGCACCTGGTTCCGCAATCAGACTGACAGAGTGTGCCTGAGCCACTTTGCGACAAAAATAGACACGCCAGTCTGAAAATGAAGGTTTGTGTGCTGTGACCTTCACTTAATGCAGTTTTCTCGTGCAAATCTTTTAGCGTTTTAGCGTACTGAAGCCCTTATTTGGGCATTGAACGCTGATTACAAGCTGGTAATCCCTGATTGAGCTGCTCAGCCGGTGGGCTGGCAATGGCCATTAGACGACAATTAGTGAACGATTTCAGTAATGGTGAGCCGATACTCCCATCGATGCTCCCGCACATGTGAGGGAAACGGGAATTAAGTCGTGCCGAGAGGGAAGCGAGGAACGCCCTGGCCCCGCCCCTCACCCACTGCCTCTGTCTGTGTCTGTGACCTTTACAAGGGATGCGACGCGTCACCCACTGCAAAGGTAGGCCACGCCCCCTCCTCCATCAGTGTGAGGACAGCAGGAGGAGGGGCTCGGCAGTGTGTGTGTGTGTGTGTGTGTGCACGTTTTTGTTAATCGCCCTATGTAGTTTATGCGAGCGAGTGGATTAACTAACACACACTCGTATGCGTGCACACCTTACCTGCACTCAGGTGTGTGTGTGTGTGTGTGTCTGAAGTGTATTTCTGATTACTCGCCTCCTACCCACAGGCAACGCTGCGGCTGGTCCACGTGCTCACAGCCTCACCTCACTCACACACACTGTAACCATAGCAACAGGACAGATCTGTGTGACAGGACTGAAATGCAGTGTGACTCCAGCTGTTTTAGTCTCACACACACTGTACCTCCCTTACCCTTCGCCCCCCCTCAACCACTCTCCTCGGTCTATTGATCTCCTCACCTGCCTTCATCACCTCAGTCCTCAGCAAACTGACCTCAACCATCACGGCCATCAGTCTCATCTCCTCATTTATTGCTGTGTGCGTTTGCTTTTTTGTTATTGTGCGTAATTGCTCCACTCTGTCACTTTGTATTACACACTCATCGCATCACAACTGAGCTTTGAGCTTTGCGGTTCATACAAAGTGTGTGAAACGACTAATCAAGTCCCAGAAATCCTGGGATTGATTTGCTGTGGCACATTTTCTGTCATCACCTGCATATCACCATCGCACCGTTTTCTGTATGTCTGGCCTGCAGCACTACAAATGCCAACTTGTCCTCCATCGCTCTCTCTCTCTCTCTTCCTCTCTCTCTCTCTCTCTCCCCCCTGCCTTGTTGTTGCTGCTGTGCGCCCTTTGACCCGGTGGCGTGTCTTTCTTCCAGAGGAGGGTTACGTGAGGATGTACCTGAAGGGACGGCCCATCACGATGTTCATGCCCAAAGACCAGGTGGACGGTTACTGCCTGGAGGCCCGAGCAGATCTGCCCAGCAACAAGCTGAAACTGGACTGGGTGTATCCTTTCCTCGGCCCCCCCGCCCCACCTTCCCACATACACACACGCATGCTGATAGCTGCTCTTAAATCTGGCCAGCAGATTTTGTGTTTCCTTGACCACCTGAGTGTACAGGTATGGCTACCGCGGTCGGGACTGTCGCTCCAACCTCTACCTGCTTCCAACGGGGGAGACGGTGTATTTCATCGCCTCGGTGGTGGTGCTTTTCAACGTGGACGAGCGGCTGCAGAGACACTACACTGGACACTCGGACGACATCAAATGGTGAAAGATGCTCTGAGACTCCTTACCTGCTCAGTGTCCACACTCTTGTCTCTCTCTCGCCCTCTCTTGCTCTCTCTCTCTTTTCAGTGGGGCTTTTGATGTTCACGTTCTGAGTCTTTCTCTGTGTTTATCCAGCCTGGCTGTCCATCCTGATAAAATCACCATAGCAACCGGGCAGGTAGCAGGCACGTCATCAGATGGAAAAGTAAGTGATTCCCTCATCATACTGGCTGTAGATGTGGGATGCGTGTTTTTCAGCAAGTCGTCACACTGAATAGCATAATGACACATTTCTGTCTCTGTCTTTGTCTGTGTGTGCGTGTGTGCGTGTGTGTGTGGGTTTGTTCTGGCAGCAGTTGGCTCCTCATGTGCGTGTGTGGGACTCAGTCAGTCTAAACACCCTCCATGTTCTGGGCTGTGGCTTCTTCGACAGAGCTTTGGTCTGTTTGGCTTTCTCCAAGTCGGTGAGGATATACCATCAGGAGAACAGCCTCATACGCAGAGCTGCCGTGTTTGTCTCGGGATGACAGTCTGTGTGTGTCTGTCTTGTGTTTCAGAATGGAGGCAACACGCTGTGTGTTGTCGATGACTCCAATGACCACGTCCTCTCTGTCTGGGACTGGCAGAAAGAGGACAAGGTGGCTGAAGTTAAGGTTTGTGTGCTGTATATATATACTGTATGTGTGTATGACAAATATACAAGACACAAGCAGAAATCACAAGAACTTGTGTGTTCTGTGTGTGTCCCTGTGTTGTGTTCCTGTTGCAGAGCTCCAATGAGTCTGTGTTTGTGGTGGACTTCCACCCCACAGACAGCAACATCATAGTGACCTGTGGAAAGTCCCACCTCTATTTCTGGAGCCTGGAGAAAGGCATGCTGGTCAAGAAGCAGGGCCTGTTTGAGGTAGGAGACAAGATCCTTTTGAGACACACAGTAGAACATGAGCGGAGAAATTCTGAATTTTAATGGAAAATCCCTCCTGATTGGCCGATGTGTCTCAGTCAGGAAATTTATCACACATCACCACATTGTGGTGATGTGTATGTGGTAACTACTGTATATGCTGTGTAAATGAATACACACAGAACAACATGCATAAATGAGCTTGGTGTCAAAAAGATTTCAGTTCAGAAATGTGAATGGGCTGTAGACAGCGCCACCATGAGGCCAAGAGCTACTACTATTCAAATCCCACTGATAACAAAGCAACTCCACAGTGTCAAATTCTTTGTCCTGACAACTGCCCTGACAACTGCTTAGTGATAGGCAGGGAGACAGAGTTGAGATTTACTATTTAGATATGTAGGAAGCAAATTATATGTGTGTGCGTGTGTTTTTTTTCCGTAGAAACAAGAGAAGCCAAAGTTTGTCTTGAGTGTGACGTTTGCAGAAAATGGAGACACCATCACTGGAGATTCTGGAGGGAACATTCTTGTGTGGGGAAAAGGTGAAATCACAACAAAGATGCGCGTGCTCTGTGTATGTGTGTGTGTGTGTGTGTGTGTATGTGTGTGTGTGTGTCTTGCAACCCCTGAGACATCTGTTTTTGCTGCTGCCATCAGGACTTCTCAAGGTTTAATAATCCAACATCTTCCCCTCAATCTTCATCATTATGTCCCGCCTGTCCACTTCTGTCGGTCCCTGGCCTATCGATCCATCTGTCTGTCTGTCAGTCTGAAGTTCTTGGGCTGATCCAGCCTCCGTCTCACCTGTCAACGTCCCGTCTCACCCTGTCTGTGCGATGCAGGGACCAACCGGATCAGTCATGTGATCGCGGGGGCTCATGAGGGCAGCGTCTTCGCCCTGTGCATGCTAAGGAACGGCAAGCTGGTGTCCGGAGGGAAGGACAGACGCCTGGTCTCCTGGGACAGCGGCTACCAGCAGACACATAGCGTGGAGGTTAGTGAGACAATGCGAAGACACGCTCTGCTATCCCATAGATGCTACCGCAGATAACTCAGAGCGTCAGATGACAGATTTGCGTCTAAGCTGTGATGAAAATGAGAAAATGATGACTGGCCCACACTTAAGTTGGAGACACATGCGATGTTGATGAGGCAGTGTTTTCCATGGATGACATCAGGCCCCCAAGGAGGGCTGTGGTTGAGTGATCCACTCCATTTTGTTATTTTCTACAAAGAGAGGTGCAGAGGAGGACCTTGATAGCAGTGACTGATGTCTGTCCAAAGCTCTGAAGCTCTAACTCTGGGAATGGCTCCTCCCTGTCTCCTCTCACAGGTCCCAGAGATGTTTGGGCCGATCCGAACCATAGCTGAAGGTCGGGGGGAGACGGTGCTCATTGGGACCACCAAGAACTTTGTTCTGCAGGGAAGTTTAGATGGAGAGTTTGTGCCAATCACACAAGTGAGTCATTGCATCTGCTCTCTCAAGACCTGACAGTCCTTTGACAGATAGGGGACGGGGAGGAGTAAGGCTGTCTCTTGCTTTCCCTCTTCTCTTCTCTTCTCTTCTCTTCTCTTCTCTTCTCTTCTCTTCTCTTCTCTTCTCTTCTCTTCTCTTCTCTTCTCTTCTCTTCTCTTCTCTTCTCCTCCCACAGGGACACACTGATGAGTTGTGGGGTCTTGCTGTTCACCCCCTGAAGCCTCAGTTCCTCACCTGTGGCTATGACAGGCAGGTCAGCCTGTGGGACTCCACCTCTCATCAGCTTGTGTGGACCAAGAGCTTGGAGGTAGGCTTAGCAGACAGTGCCCCCTGGGGACAGCTGTTAGAATTACAATATCCACACAAAACTTCTTGGTTATGAGTGATCGGTAATATATTTTTCCTCAAGTGTTACAGATGTGTTTTGTTAAGTTCAGACAGGAAATTCGGTAAATTATGAATTGACAATTTCCCGTCCCTGTCCAGGACACGGCCCAATCAGCAGGCTTCCACCCCTCTGGTGCCGCGGTTGCTGTGGGAACCCAGACTGGCAGGTAGGAAAATCACACCAGATGCCTTCTCTGATTCCTCTCATATCAAGACACAAATGTTGGACGAAAGTCCAACGAGGACAGTTCAGTCAGTGGTTCAGTGCTTTCCTCCGGTCTGTCTCTTGCAGGTGGTTGGTTTTGGACACTGACACCAAAGACCTTGTCACCGTGCACACAGACGGCAATGAGCAGCTGTCGGTTATGTGCTTTGGCCCAGGTACGTTGGGTTTGCTATTTTCATGACCACGCATTTTCTGCTTCCCTGCCAGATCCATAACCTTCCCGTCACCTTTCTCGTGAAATATAGACGGCAACTTCCTGGCCATCGGTTCCCATGACAACTACATCTATATCTATGCCGTGTCGGAAAATGGGAGGAAGTACAGCCGGGTCGGGAAGTGTTCGGTGAGCATCTGTATTTATAGTCGCTCCTCATCTTGTGCCCCTTTTATTTTTGGTTTCACTGCACATCATTTGTATATTTAGCCTGCTCTTCCTCGCTGTATTTGGCCTCACCGTTGGTCGGCTCTCTCCTTCTGTGTGTTGACAATCCAGCCTTCACTGTTAAGATACTGGATGTGTGGTGGTGTCAACTCATTCTAATGCAGTGCTGTATTTCACATGATGATAGATTTTTATGTGATATAATACACAGGCGTCTACTGCGTTTCACTACAGGGTCACTCCAGTTTCATCACACATCTGGACTGGTCATTGGATTCCCAGTATCTGGTGTCGAATTCAGGCGACTACGAGATACTCTACTGTGAGTCCACCTTTAATTTCCTGGATCGCCAGATCAATGGAACAATTAAACATCTACCTTACTGCACATACGTTGATACTTTCAATATCGTCTATTTTTTACATGTAATCAATGTAATTCTGTCATTCAAACGTGTCACCACACTGCATTCCAAGATTGAGATGCGAGATAATGACGTTTACTGACACGCCTGTTTGTGTGTGCATGTGTGTATGTGTGTGCGTGTTTGTATGTGTGTGTGTGTGTCACAGGGATCCCATCAGTGTGTAAACAGGTGGTGAGTGTGGAGACCACCAGAGATTTACAGTGGGCCACTAACAGCTGTACGCTGGGCTTCCAGGTGTTTGGTGAGAGGAACCTCTATCCCCCTCTCGGCCCTCCTCCGTCTCCTCCTACTCCTTCTCCTCCTCCTCCTCCTCCCTCCCGTCGTCCTCCCGCCCCTGTTCTGTTTGTGTTGCAGCCTCACATTTCCTCTGCTCTCAGGCTTGTGGCCCGACGGCTCGGATGGCACGGACATCAACGCGGTGTGCAGGTCCAGCGATAAGAACCTGCTGGTTACGGGGGACGACTTTGGGAAGGTGCACCTCTTCTCGTACCCCTGCTCACAGTTCAGGGTGAGGAATGTCATCACTGTTAAGTGTCTTGACTCGCTTGTCTTCATCACTTGATTGCTACAGAATAAATCGTGTTCATATTTCAGGCTCCCAGCCATGTTTACGGCGGCCACAGCAGTCACGTGACCAATGTGACCTTCCTGTTCGATGACAGCTTCCTGATATCCACAGGAGGGAAGGACATGAGTGTGATGCAGTGGAGAATAGTCTGATGTAGATGTCCTCAGCTCCTAGATGCAGCAGGGATCCAAGACCAGCTGCATCAAACCGAACTGCACTCGAACTGAACCAAATGGAAACTCCAAACTAAATTAATTCAGATGTCGAAACTGTGGATCAAGCATGTGTGAGGTGAAGTGAACTCAGTTGACTTGAGCTTAAATGAAACTGCCAGTTTCATTCCCCGACCTGCTCACGGATGCAGTGTGATGTTGAAATGGAGAAATCCAAATGTCTAGCTTTTTCTTCATACACTCTTTACACATTTACCTTACACACAATAACTGTGATTCTCAAGGTACTGCAGCCTCCATTTCAGGGCAGCAAAACTGAAATGGATCAAATTTAACAAGGCCTAGGCTGAGTCCCTGAGTTGTGACTGACAGGCTAGCTCTCACTGTGTTGTCCATGCACTTCCAGTCTTGATGCAATCTGAGTGGACGGTTAAGTGTTAAACCTGTGTAGAAAGAAACGCATTTGTATTAATTTGTAGCTGTTTAACTTTCTCATATGTTGTTTTTAACAGCTCAGGAATAACTTTTAGAGCAGAACCCTTCTTATCCACCATGTACCGTCTAACACTCCCTCGTCTCTCGAAATACAGAGATGTCATCTGTGGTTCATGTATGTTCCTGTTTTATGATTCGTTTGCGATTCCAGAGTGCGCCGCTGATGTGGTAGAAATCTCGATATTGATAGGATTTTCTGCCTCCGTTCGGCCCTTTGCGGTACTACATGCTGTAGTGCTTCAGATCCCGCTTTAATCATCACACGAGTGAGATTAACACATTTCAACACCACCTGTAATGTAAGGGTTTTTTGTGTGTGTGTGTGTGTGTGTGTGTATATGTTTCCAGGTCTAAGACAACAGCACCTTTTCTATTATTTATTGATGCAGGGCCACATCACTGCCAATTTAACTTCTTTGTTTTTTTTCTTTTTCTTTTTTTAATAAAAGCTTTGTGTTAGTCTCAGATTTGCTATGAGTCACGGGCAAAATGTGCACTTGAAACTGTCTTAATGTGAAACAGATGTTTGTCAAGAAGGAGTTTGTGGCTCTTGAGGATGGAGTGCTGATGATGATGTTTAACAGGGAAGTGAAATCACACCCGCTCAGAATGCAAATGTGCATCTGTGCGCAGGCACATTAGACCCCCGCACTGTGACTGCTCGCTGCTAATGTGCTCCACGGCACCGCTACGATGACTTGGTTTCTCTCTTGTGATGACGCGCTCCTTTCGCAGCCGCAAATCATGAATAAACACTTATTACAGATTGCAGGTGAAATCTTGTAAAACGTTTCACAGTTTCTCCAAACTGTTTTCTGCCAGGTTGTGTGGTGTGCTCCAAAGCTACCCACTTAACCGGTTTGCATGAATAAAACTCAGTGGGAAATGACTAAATGAAGTAGTGTCAAACATAACCATCACTGGATGGACCAAATTATGTTGTCAATACATGATCTGCTCGATCGGACACGTCGGCGTGACTAACAGAGAATGGTAACGACAACGATTAAGACTTCTTTTCAAAAGCAGGGCTGAGCGACAGCTTGCAAAAAACATGTCTCGGGGTGCTGAAATATATCAGGAAAAATGAGACATCTTAATTCCACGTCATTTGTATCCCCATCAATCGGGGTGTGGTGGTACATGCTAGAAAAGGCTCGCTGTCATTGCGCACCTCAGCCGCTAGCTGACAGCAGAGAGCCCTCTTCCTTCCCACGCCGTATTTGCATGTTCTCCCCCAAATCTCTCCTCCACCTTCTACCAAAACACTCCGAATGGGAAGAAAATATGGAGTGAGGAAGGCGGCGGCTGATCGGCACGGTTCCCCGTCTTCAGAGCAGCAGGCCCGCACGAACATGGACTCACGGAGCGGCCGCAGCGCCTCTGGACACGGACAACGGAGCACAAAGCGGTCGGCACAGAGCGCCCGGATTGTCGTTTAGCGTCCACGGCAGCACGACTCATCCTCGACTCGAAATATTCCCACGGACGTGCATTGACGACGCGGGGGGGAGTCTGACTGGAGGCTGCGGCCCCGACACCGACTGTAGCTGTTTGATTCGACCACCGAGGCGATCTGCTCGGCCGCAGCCATCAGCGAGGCGGCTCCATCTAGCCGGTGAAGAAAGGAGGAGAAGATGAGGTAAACGGCACCGTGCGCCCTGTCTGACAGATGCGCACCCACACACACAGACATTATTACGACCTCTGCCAGCTAATCTGGGGGTGTATCTCTCAATTATCTCGTCTCGGGTCCTCTCTGCACGGTCAGGGCCCCTCGGTTGGTCTACATTTTGCCGTGCGGGGACCCACCCAGCCTCCCGCCGGGCCTCTGCGCCCCCATTCAGCCTGCTTTGCGGTGCTCTGAGGTGACTCATATCCATGTTCTTCTTCATACCATTTCGAGGTCTATTGTCAACGTCTCGACACGCCCATTATGATGAAAGAGGGGGTTCTGGAGCGGGATAAGGTTGTCATGGTAACGACAGCATCACGTATTCCTCCAGCAAATAAAATGCTGCCTGGGATGAAGATGAGCTGTGTGTCACTGTGTGCTGTGTGTGCACTGTGTGTGTGTGTGTGTGTGTGTGTGTAGAATTGGGAGGCAAAAAAGCATGGCAGGCACTTCCAGAGGAAGAGGAGGAGGAGGAGAAAGAGGAGGGTGTTTATTCTGGTGGTTGCCGGGCAGGTTAACAAAACCCCCACCACCATCACACCACCACCACCACCACCACAACCATCCAAATCCCCCTCCTCACACACACCTATACATAGCACATATGGTCACACAACCTGCGCAGAATGAGCCTCTGTTGTTAAAAGTCCACCTCCTAAATCCACCTTTGGATCAGTGCAGTGTTTTTGCTGCTGTGCTGGTATGCAGACTGCAGAGAGACCCAAATCCTCCAATGTGTGTGTGTGTGTGTGTGTTTGTGTGTGTTATGATCTATTTCTGAGGCACACACCCATCTCTTTTTCTGCTGCTTGTGTGTGTGTGTGTTTGTGTCTGTAGCTGCAGTCTGCAGCGGTAGCTTTTATAGCTTCAGATTCACTCTGACAGCTCCCCTCAGATAGGGTGTGTGTGTGTGTGTGTGAGTAAGCATGGGTGTGTGAGTGAGAGGGTGAGACAGAGACTGCCTGGCTGGTCGTGATTTCCCACTGGGAGGATGGATTGAGAGGAAAAGAGGGGATGGAGGAGAGAGAGGAACCTTTAGGTGCTCTCTCACTAATGCAGGAGCCTGTAGCCAAACAGTGAACATCAACCGTGACCCCCCGCTTCTGCAGCTGGAGGAGCAGCACTGCTGTGCTACTTATCTCTCTCTCTCTCTCTGTCTCTCTCCCTCCCTCTCTCTCTCTCTCTCCTGAGTGTGTCTCTCTGTCTGTGTGCCACTGCCAAAAGGCAGATCTGTTCTTTGACTCAGAGTCCACGAGGGAAGTCTTAAATCTCCTCAGCCAACAACAACAAGGTGACGCGGCCCTCTTCGCACAAATAATCGCCCTTGATTTGCTTAGTCACAGCATTTAGTCAATTGTGTGTGTGTGTGTGTGCGAGTGTGTGTGACGCAAATGTGTTTTAATGGTCTCATTGTGCTGCGATGCTTGTTTATTATTCTGGCTGGTGACACTTGATTGTGTGGTCGTGACTGTATTCTGGATGTCTGTGTGTGTGAGCGAGAGGGATGGAGAGCAGTTTGGCGTGTGTGTGTGTGTGTGTTTGTGAGGGTGAGTCCATCCATGCACGCTAAATCAGCAGTTGAGGAAAGTGCAGGGCCCAGTTGCATCTCTTGCTGCAGGGTGCAGAGTCACAACAACGCACTCTGGCGCTCACACACTCACACACTCGCTCACTCACACACAGAGGTCGAGCAGAGACACAAAGGACGCAGACATTAGTGTCTGAGGCCCCTTCGCGGCCCAAACAGCAGTTAGGTCGGGTCCATTCAGAGATTTGGGTGCCAAACGTCCTGACGCTTACAATGCTGGCAGCATCGGTAATTGGAACTGAGCCACTTAGTCACATCTGAGCAGACTCGGCCCCGCTGAGTCAAATGTCCGTGGTGAGGACAGTCCATGAGCCTCTGAGCTTTATTAACCCTTCTGCGAGGAGTGCTGCTCCTCCCTAGGACAACATTTGCGGTCCGCTCAACACGTGTGTGTTAATCACCAGGGATGGGATGTGACCACAGAACAGCCCACAATATCCCCCAGCATCCAAATGTGGTTGAAATGGAGAGAAAGACTCCAAAGCCTCATTAGAAAGTGGACCTTGGTCCCAAAGTGGACCTTTCTGTCCAAGTAGAGATGAGAGAATGTCGCGTACTGGAGGGTAGTAGTGTTAGTGATAGTAGTATTTATTGGTGTGAACTGTTTGTGGGGGTAGTAGTCATAGTAGATTCAGTGATAGATAGGTCGGTAGACAGACAGACAGACAGACAAACATATATTATTACACATATAATTTTGATCTTTCAATTTTTACAGAGCAACTGTGCTCTTTTTCTTACATTTTAAACTATTCTAGATTATTTAAATTGTTGTCAGCACTGTAGGAAGAGGGCTCCAATTTTGTTGTACACTTGTATAATGACAATACAGTAAAGGGCATTCTGATTCTGATACATACATACATACATACTTTTTGATCCTTTTAAGGGGTTCCGTGCAGGATTTTAATTTTCAGTTCCATTAGCATAAAAGACTATTTGGAATCAGTGCAAAATCTACGCAGGACACCAAGAAAAAGAGAGTTTACAATGAAGATGTAACCATATGTAAAAGATATGGTGCTAATGTGACACAGTCATTGTAAATTGATATAAAGTATGGGAATACTTAACATGGAAATATGGTATGTGTGGTGTGGTATTAGGTGTTAGGACCTACAGTATTAGCGTACACGGTTTGCATTTGCAGCAACTTCAAAAACTGCAGCATCCACTGGATCGATGGAGGTCAAGCTTGTCGGACCAGATGACCTCTCTCTCTCTCTCTCTCTCTCTCTCTCTCTGCCTCTCTGCCTCTCTCTCTCTCCCCTCCTCACTTCCCCTCCTCACACCTCCTCTCACTGTCCTGTAATCTCTCACTCTCTCTTTTTGTCTCTCTCTCTCTCTGTCTCTCTCTGTCTCTCCCTCTCTCTCTGTGTCGCTCTCCATCTCGCTTAAATCGTCATCCCACTATGCTGCATATCACCCATCTCTGTATCTCTCACACATACAGGAACGCACGCATGCACACACACGCACACGCACACACACACACACATCCGGCGTGTTCCTGCTCTGCTCTCTAAGCCTGGCCCTCTAATCTTTTCAGGAGCAGACTGCTCTTTGCTCACTCGCCCGCACGCTTCGGCCAAAGCAGCTTAGCCGTCTTAAGTGTGCCGCGTCCAGATGGATCGGCCCCCGGGCCCGCATTTAACCGGGCTGCCGGGAAAACGCCGGAGCTTGTGTGAAAGGAGAGAGATGTCAGTGGGGTGAGGTGTGCGTGACGTGAGGCTGAGGTGTGTTTGCGTCCTGTGGGGCGTTTGAGCCCGTTCGTCCCGCAGAGACAGGACCGGTTTTGTGGGAGCACGGCGGCGTGACCTCCGCGGGGTCAAACCTCAGCTCCACACGGTGGAAATGACTCACGTGGAGGCTGAACGACAACACGATGAACATCGGAAAAAGAGAGGGAGAGACGAGTGGTCTCAGGCGGTCACATGCTCTCTCTCCTCCTCGCTCTCCCTCTCTCACATTCCCCTGCCCTCCGCTGCCACATTCCCACTCTCCCTCCTCCTCCTCCCTCCCTCTCTCTCTCTCTCTCTCGCTCTCTCTCTTTTTCTCTTCCTCCTCCTGCTCTATCACTCCCTCCTCCGCTCTCAGTGTTGCTCACTCCCTCCTCCACGCTGACTTTCTGTTGGCGCTGTGGATTTGCGTGGCTCGGCCCCGAGGATGTAAAGCGCAGAGTCTGTTTTTTGGGGCTTTTCTTCATCGCGGCATGTGGCCCCCTTCCTCCTCTGGCCCTCCCTCCGTCCTCCTCTTGTCTCTCCTGGCTGACTCGCCCCCCTCTTCTCCGTGAGCTCCGGGACGCTCCTCTTGGACGACATGTATTCCCTCGATGATTTTGGGTAAGGCGGCATGACTCCCCCGCTCCCACTCTCTCTCTCTCCCTCCCCTGCTGGTTCCTGTTCAAATTTTGGATCACTTTTCAGCTGTGTTGGCTCCAAAATACGATGCGTATTGGATCTTCAAATGGCAAACTGATGGCAGTTTGACTGCAACAGGAGCAGTTGCTCTTTCACAAACAGACTCTCTCTTTCTTCCCTGCTTATCTTCCTCCGTGTCTCTCTCTCATTTACATTCCAGTGCAACTGGCTTGCTTTAGAGAAGGAAAATGGGGGGAGAGGAAAGTCTCCTGGAGGAGTTGCTGACTTTTTCTCATCTCTCTTTCTTTTCCATCCGTCAGTCTCTCTCTCTCTCTCTCTCTCTCTCTGTCCCTCTCTCCATCTCTGTGGTTTTTCTCTCTCGTCCAGCTGTTTTGCGGGCGAGCCTGATTGGTTAACCTCAACGGGCCCCCTCATTGGTTCAGACTCTTTCCCTGGGAAGGCGAGCAGGCGAGGTTTTTGTTTCTGCTCCGCTCAGCTGCTGTGGATCGTTGGCAGCGACTGCGGAGTGTGAGTGTGTGTTGGCGCTCGCGTGTGTGCGTGGGCAGTGTGTGTATGTGAGCGAAAAAAAGCAGGAAGACAAGGAAAGAGAGGGAGCGTGAAAAGATAAATGAGGAAGGTCGAACAGGATCCGTGCGCGGCTCGATGATTTGTGGAGGCTCTGATACAGATGTGGCGCAGAGGTCTGGACTGGATAGACCACCTCCTCTCTCTCTCTCTCTCCCTCCTCTCTCTCTCTCTCTCTCCCTCCCTCCCCTTCCCTCCCTCTCTCTCAGTCACATGTTAACCCAGATCGCAGGAGTGTGTGCTTGGATGTGTTTGAAAGAGGAATCTCATATAGCATCACTGCACTGGACTGTGTCCACGCAAAACACGAG
>OMPJ01046412.1:0-10239 GCA_900312935.1 Carapus acus | reverse complement strand
TAAGGAAACCACAAAGGCTGCCTTCTTTCATTTACGTAATATAGCCAAAATTCGGTCGTTTCTATCCATGGCTGATGCAGAGACTCTAATTCATGCATTTGTTTCATCTAGACTGGACTACTGTAATGTTCTCCTCTCAGGTCTGCCTCGCGCCAGTACTAAAAGTCTTTAGATGGTTCAGAACGCAGCAGCTAGAATCTTAACTAAAACAAGAAAATTCGAACATATTACACCAATCCTGGCCTCCCTTCATTGGCTTCCTATCGATGTTCGATCAGACTTTAAGGTGCTTCTGCTGACCTATAAAATTCTAATTGGACGTGCTCCAGTATACCTCTCTGACCTCATTAGACCCTATATTCCGGCTCAAGCTCTCCGGTCTCAAAATGCAGGGCTACTGCATGTACCCAAAGTCAATAAGAAGTCTGCAGGTGGCAGGGCCTTTTCCTATCGGGCCCTGTACTTATGGAATAACCTCCCTGCTAACATCAGATCCTCTGACTCTGTTGAAACCTTTAAATCAAAACTAAAAACTCATCTTTTTAGCTTAACTTACAATTAGTTTCCTGAATTTCGGCTTACCAATACTATCCTGCCGACGAGATTTTACTTAATTACTATTCATTGTTGTTGCTCATCGCAACTGCTCAACCCCTGCTTTTTTTCTAACCCTCTGTTTTTGTTCCACAAGCTCATGAGCACCCAAGCTGCGTGCCCCTTTCCCTCTTCTCTGTCTCTCTCCCTGTTCTCCTCCCTGTCTTTCTTGTCCTAGGCATCCCCCGCTGCATCATCACCCATCTTTGACATGCTCCGCTCCCCCATCTATCACTGCCAGTTCCGGAGTATGTAGTCAATGCGATGGTGGTCATGGCTCTGGTCCAGCTTTCTCCCGGTGGCATTCTGGAAGCTGCTTGGCGTCCTCTTCGCTACATTACAATACTACATCACCTTTAATACTTGTTATGACTGTTGTATATTGTCTGTGTCTCTGTACACAACATCTATTGCATGTCTGTCCGTCGTGGGAGAGGGATCCCTCCTCTGTTACTCTCCCTAAAGTTTCTTCCTTTTTTCTCCCTGTTAAAGGGTTTTTGGGGAGTTTTTCCTTATACGATGCGAGGGTCTAAGGACAGAGGATGTTGTATTGCTTTACAGAGTGTAAAGCCCTCTGAGGCAAATTGTAATTTGTGAGATTGGGCTATACAAATAAAAGTGACTTGACTTGACTTGACTTTATTAACTGGCTATGTAACACAGTCTTTTAAAGTTGCGCTGATTAAGCCTACTCTTGAATCTGGGATTTTAGCTAATTACAGGCCTATTTCTAACCTTCCGTTTCTTTCCAAGATCCTGGGGAAAGTTGTTGCCAATCAGTTGCGTGACTACCTGCAGAGCAATAGTTAATTTGATGAATTTCAGTCATGTTTCAGATGCATCACAGCACTGAGACAGCACTGGTGAAGGTCACAAATGACCTCTTCTTTGTTTCAGATAAAGGTCTTACTACTGTGCTTGTGCCTCAGGATCTCAGTGCTGCATTTGACACCATCAACCATCAGATCCTTCTACAGAGGCTGCAGGATCTCAGCTGGACCACTCCTCAGCGCCAGACCGTAAATCAACACTGTGCTTCATGCTTGCCTTTGCTCCTGTGACCTGCTGGATCCTGTCCTGCCCTGACCCGTCCTGCCTCGTCTAGGCTCCAGCCCCTCCCTGTCCTGCAACCCGTCCTGGTTCCTGTCCCTCCAGCCCTTCCCTGCAACCCGTCACAGACGTTCCTGGTTCCTGTCCCTCCAGCCCTTCCCCGCTCCAGATAAGTGGCCTCCCCGGCCTGGGTTCAGTCCACTGACTCTCGCCTACCCCTTTGTGTTTTTTGGGATTCATCCGTCTTCGGATCGCTTTTTGTTCTCCACCTAGTTTTGTTCCCCCTGGTTTATTAAAGACACTTCTCTCAGTAACCCTGTCCAGTGTATTGTTGTCTGCACTTGAGCCTCATTCCCGTTCCATGACAGAAACTAACCAACTAGTTAAACTGCAGGCTTGCCTTAGGGACATAAAAATGTGGATGACTTGTAATTTTCTGTACTGACCTCAGATAAAATTGAGGCTATGGTTGGTGGTCCTTAACACCTTAGAAACACACTTTGTAATGATACAGCTACACTGGGTGGCTTTACTTGGCCTACAGCACTACTGTTAATAATCCAGTTGTTATCTTTGATCAAGATATGTCATCTAACTCGCACATTAGATGAATGTTATGAACCGCCTTCTTCCACCTTCGCAACATTGCCAAGGTTAGACATGCCTTGTCTTTAAAAGATGCTGAAAAACTGGATCATGCTTTTGTTACATCCAGGCTACATTACTGTGATTCTATATCATCAGGCTGTAGCAACAAGTCGCTAAGGCCTCTTCAGCAGCTTCAGAATGCTACTGCAAGCGTATTACCAGGAACTAAGAAAAGAGACTACATTTCTCCTGTGTAGTTTCTCTGCACTGGCTGCCTTTAAAATCGAGAATAGACTTTAAAAACCTCCTCCTCACCCACAAGGCTCTCAATGATGAGACATCATCATATCTTAAAGAACTGACGGTGCGTTATCATCCGACCAGAACCCTGCAATCCCAGAATGCAGGGCTACTTGCGATCCCTAGAATTAATAGAAGTAGAATGGGAGGCAGGGCCTTTAACTATCAGGCTCCAGTCCGATGGTACCATCTTCCAGTTTCAGTCCGGACACCCTCACTACTTTTAAGAGAAGGTGTTTGAATAAGCCTCTTTTCATGTGTATTTATTTATTGCTCATCCACATCCGCAACCCAGATGATTGTTGCCACAGCCTTCGAAATTCTTCGTTGCTAATATTAAACCGGAAGTCATTATATTGGTAAACAGGGAATACGAATGAATGAATGAAAGTAGAAAAATATTTGGTACATGGTTTGTGACATTTATCACTTCAGTAAACAATGTATCGCTGATAGTTGCTAGGAAATTGAACTAATGGTTTTACTTTGTGTAGATTTTGGTGGTTTGCAGTATTGCTCTTAATTTGATTAAGCTTGGGCTTTCAATCAAGCACACTCTGAGAGATCAAATTGTCCCTGCACAGGTGCATGTCATTCAAATTACACTTCTGGCACATTCTAAAGCCAATGGTTGGTTGCGTGTATTCTTGGTCACAATCATAAATGCAAATCAAATGTTTGAATCTACACTTGCGAGAGCATTTCAAGTTATTTACATCAAATAAGTTGTTAAAACGTAATCAATTAAGAGGCAAAAATCATCACAAACGTAAAATCATGCCATCTCAAAATCTGGATTTCCTAGGTAGGACTCTACAGCTTTGAGTGTTTCTGCAGAACATGTTGTGTTTGGTAAAGTCATGTGTTCACTGCAATGGAGTCACAAAACTGCCCAAATCAAAGCGAGCAAGAGAGATTATTAACCACTTCATCAAATTGTCACTCTAATCCAAAGCATTTTTGTATTTTGACATGCAGCAAGGCATTTTTGGGTTGCTCATTCAAAAGTTGTTATTGAAATGTAGCGAACTAAACAGGATTGTGTTGATTTGCATCTCACATAGGCATCTTTTCTATCCGTCGGTGTGAGATAGAGCACACGAATAAGGCACCTGTGAGACTAGCGTTTTTTTTTTGTTTGTTTTGTTTTTTTCTTTTGTCTTTAATAAGCGTCATTTGAGGTAGTTCCATTTTGAGATGGAGTGTGTAGAAAGATGGTGGCCAAACCTGTGCACACAATGAAAGTTTTACAGACCATCACCTTTGCCAAACAGAACAATTGCATGTCTCTGCATTTGCGTAATGCTCAAGCATATATTGGTAGATATTACCTTGTCAGCTGTTAACCTCTGATCCTGTAGCTGATATTACACTATCAATTGTGCCTTGGGTTTACCAACATTTCAGAATGTCACACTCATTTGTGTTGAGCATGTTGAAAATTGAGATTTATGCTGTCCAATGTTTGTGATCTTCTGCACTCAAAAAAGTATTTCTGTCCATTACTTAATTTAATTGGTGAAACATTTTTACACTCAAAAAAATTAAGTACAATATAAAGGGTTTAAATTAAGTAATTCGAACCATCAATAATGAGTAGGAGCAAGTCATATTTTTAACTGTGTCCGAATGAACGGATTTAGTAGATGTAAAAAATTAAAAAAAATAAATAAATTTACTCTAAAAACTTTTAATAGGGGGAAATTTTAGACCAACAAGGGGAACTGGAAACAGCTGATGACCAAAACTTCTGTGATTACATAAAACGCCTGTTACAATCAAATGATGTTGTCAAAACAAACAAACTGCCGAAGTCTGATCTTGTGTTACAGGAACACGATATCCAGCCATGAGACTGGGTCTACTTCAAAGCCATTGATAGAAAGCACTGGCCCAGTCCTAAGTGGGAAGGCCCGTTCTAAGTCCTGCTAACTACTCCAACAGCCGTAAAAAAAAATGCAGAGAGATTCACCTGGATATACCAGCAATATACTCAGCCACTGCAAAAAGCAGAGGTCACTTGCTGGCCCAACAGAGTAGTGAGGAAGTCCGACTACAAAGGGGTGCTTCCTCCTTGAGGTACCATGTCTCAACGTCGGTGAAGCAAACAACTCAACCCTACTCTATTAGGGGAAAAGGCCTGTAGCCTGACTATGCAGTTGGTTGCCAGTCCTTGCCACAAACAAGGATGGAGGAAGCAGACGATGATCCTCACATGCATTGGGGTCAGCCTGGCCCTCTTCCTGGGTTGGTGGTCTCTTGCAGGTGGCCAACAGGTAATGACTACGGTTCCACATGAAACTCTTGAACTGGAGCAACAAGGCCATACGTGACAACATACGATGGAACCTAGCTGATGCAACAGCCAGACGAGCGACTAAGCAATCATGTTTGTAACATCATTCCACATTCAGCGACAGAAAACACAGTGTTGAGGCCTGTACCTTTGTTGGCAAATGAAACAATTGATGCTTTGCAAGATTGAACAATTGCTCATCTCAACAGAACACCTCCCCCTGAGCTCAGCTTGGGTGATGAGCGAGTCCACTTCCGGGTCCTCTGCCTCTCCCTCCTCTATGGAAGACATGTCAGTGGGGTTGAGGAGATCCTCGAAGTATTCCTGCCACCGCCCGACTACATCCTCAGTTGAGGTCAGCAGTTCCCCGCCTCCACTGTAGACAGTGTTGGCAGAGCACTGCTTTCCCTTCCTGAGGCGCTGGACGGTTTGCCAGAACTTTCTCGAGGCCGACCAATAGTCCCTCTCCATGGCCTCTCCGAACTCCTCCCAGGCCTGTGTTGGCCTGCCGGTACCCGTCAGCTGCCTCAAGAGACCCACAGGACAAAGGTGCCCTATAGGCCTCCTTCTTCAGCTTGACGGCATACCTTACTTCCGGTGTCCACCACCGGGTTCGGGGATTGCCGCCACGACAGGCACCCGCAGCCTTACGGCCACAGCTTCGGGGTGCTGCTTCCACTATGGAGGTGGGAAACATGGTCCACTCAGACTCTATCTGCCCAACCTCCCTTGGGATCTGTTTTAAGTTGTCCCGCAGGTGGGAGTTGAAGGTATCTCTGACGGAGGGCTCCGCCAGACTTTCCCAGCAAACCCTCACAATACGTTTGGGCCTGCCGCGTCTGTCCGGCTTCCTCCCCTGCAGGCAAATCCAACTCATTACCAGGTGGTGATCAGTTGACAGCTCCGCCCCTCTCTTCACCCGAGTGGCCAGAACATGCGGCCGGAGGTCAGATGACACAATTACAAAATCGATCATTGACCTCCGTTCAAGGGTGTCCTGGTGCCAAGTACACAAATGAACACCCTTATGTTTGAACATGGTGTTTGTTATTGACAAACTGTGATTAGCACAGAAGTCCAACAACAAAACACCACTCGGGTTCGGATCTGGGAGGCTGTTCCTCCCAAGCACACCCGTCCAGGCACAACTGTCGTTGCCTACGTGGGTGTTTAAGTCCCCCAGTAGAATGATAGAGTCCCCAGGTGGGTTACGATCAAGTAGCCCCCCGAGATCCTCCAAGAAGGCTGGGTACTCTGCACTGCTGTTTGGCCCATATGCCGAAACAACATTGAGACCTTTCCCTGGCCCAAAGGTGCAGGGACGCAACCCTCTTGTAACCCTCTTGTTCACCGGGGAAAACTCCAACACGCAACGGCAGAGCTGAGGTGCTATAAATAAGCCCACTCCTGCTCGCAACCTCTCCCCACGGGCAACTCCAGAGTGGAAGAGAGTCCACCCTCTCTCGAGAAGTTGGGATCCAGACCCCAGGCTGAGCCCGACTATTTCTAGTCGGTAACGCGCCGCCTCCCGCACCAATTCGGGCTCCTTCCCTCCCAGTGTAGTGACATTCCATGTTCCGAAAGCCAGCCGATCTGTCCAGGGTTTAGGTCGCCGAGCCGCCCCCCCTTTGACCGCCACTCATAACACAATGCACCGGCCCCTTACGGCCCCTCCTGCAGATGGTGGGTCCACGGGAGGGCAGGCCCACGTCGTCCCTTTGGGCTGTGCCCGGCCGAGCCCCGTGGGCAGAGGCTCGGCCACCAGGCACTCGCTGGGGAGCCCCAACCCCGGGCCTGGCTCCAGGGTGGGGCCCGGGTGACGCCAATCCGGGTGACGTTCTTCCTTCTTCATACGGGTCCAGAGCTGCTCTTAGTCGGACCTGTCACTTGAGACCTTTTTGCCTTGGGAGACCCTTCCGGGGGCCCCCACAGGGGCCCCTGACAACATAGCTCTCAGGATCATTCGGGTACTGAAACCCCTCCACCACGTTGAGGTGGCAGCTCAGGGAGGGGCTGAAGTCACCGCGGTAGTTAAAAAGCTACACGGTGGCAAGGCGCTGGGGGTGGACGTGATCCGCCCCGAGTATCTTAAGTCTCAAGATGTTGCAGGGCAGCATCACATGGCCGTCGGGGACAGTGCCCTTGGACTGGCAGACCGGGGTGGTGGTCCCTCGGTTTAAGAGGGGGGACAGTTGGGTGTGTTCCAATTTCAGGAGCTCAAAGTAGAGCCACTTCTCCTCCACATTGAGAGGAGCCAGCTGAGGTGGTTCAGGCATCTAAACCGGATGCCTTCCAGATGCCTTCCTAGGGAGGTATTTCGGGCATGTCCAACTGGGAAGAGGCCACGAGGAAGACCCAGGACATGCTGGAGGAATTATGTCTCCCAGCTGGCCTGGGAACGCCTAAGGGTCTTCCCAGAGGAGCTAAAGGAGGTGTCTGGGGAGAGGGAAGTCTGGGCTTCCCTCCTGAGACTGCTGCCCCCTGCAACCCGGCCCCGGATAAGCGGCAGAAAATGGATGGATGGATGGATGGAGCAGAACACAAATGGTGGCTGACTGGCATTGGCCAGTGGACTGAAACCTGGCCAGAAGCTCTGACATGGAATTCAGCCAATTTTTCGAAGCAAACCAATGCAATGTGTGTAGCACAAGCAATGGTGAACAGGGTTCGCCATCCCGGGGATGTTTCCATTCACCACCACGAACGCCAAGTAGACCACAGCTAGACTTTGGATCTGCAATAAAGTGCGAACACGTTGTTGACATTGCATGCATTCTAAATGTGACAAATTCCTAGAGGCCATGGTTCCTATCAGACAGGAATGACTTGGTTTCTTGCTTTGAATCTTACTGCTCTCCTCGGGAAATCACTGTTGTGTAATTCTTCTTCTTCTTCTTGGGGGAGTGCAACCTCGCTGTTGGGGAGCTGGTGGGTTATACCAGCATCAAGGCAGCCTCCCGTACGAACGGGAATGTTGTCATTTTCTTAGATAGCGTGGAGAAGGCGCACCAGGTGGTTGTAAGGGGAGTCGTAATTAACAGCTCGCTCGTCCTGGTGCTGCCGCTTGCAAACCCTGGTAAAATAAGACATGTCGTCTTTTTCAGGAGACAGGTGATGATGGTGCTGAAGGACAATGCTGACGAACTGAACGTCACTTTTAATTTCCGTATCAATAGAGGGTGACAGGGGAGGTGCAGCTGGAGAGTGACTCTGCTCAGGAGGGGCTCAGCTCGCAGGGAGGGGCCAAGGGGGCTTGAAGGCCTCATTGTGTGGAGGTAAGAGGGGGAGGATGAAGTGGTGGTGGATGAGCTGCCAAAGGTGTCCACCAAACGCAAGCAACCAGAGACAACAGAGAGAGTAGTGAGACCGAAGGTGCCGAAGGCGAGGCCTACGCCGGCCCCTCAGCTGGACGGGGAAGCCGAGGACCCACAAGGACTCGTGCACAATATGGAGAATGGGGAAGAGGAGGAGGAAGGCATGCTGGTGGAGAGGCTGAGTGAGGGTCCTGTCCCAGGTGAGGAGGAATGCTACACCATCACGACCATCAAGGCCTTTTTGGAGAGGACCAAGGGGCTGAGAGCCGTGAAGGTGGAGGACACATTTAAGGATCTACGGCTCTTCTGTGACTCCGTCAGGCTCCACATGAAGAGCACAGAAGCTCTGGAGCCAGCATTCACGACCCAAGAAATTTTCCGGCTCAAGAAATATTTGACAAAGATAAATGCCCAATTACTGAAGGAGAGTTAGAAATGTTTGTGTTTCCTCTCTTACTGTATAGGTCGAGCAATGATGGAGGCAAAGGGGAGCTTAGGTGCTGTGTATTGACAAGATGGTGGACTGTTTCACATGTTGAATGTGTTTCGTTCACTTTTTGGTGTTTTTTTCTGATCTAGAATATCAGTTTTGAATGGAGTATCTGGATGGGATTCATGATGTAATAAAGGTGTTTCAAAAATCAAATCTCTCTCTCTCTCTCTGAATTAAACCTGACCCGACATAAACAATGAGCTCACTAAACTCCAGGATAACCTGCATTGTGCTAACACGAAACAACCAGAGGGGGTGGGATGGGACCCTCTGACTTGGCTGATGTCAAAGGCCTGGTGGTCTGTCCTGTTGAAGTTTGTAACACCAGTTTTGATTATTCTCTTACTTTTTTGCATATTCACTTCATGTACCTTGCCTTGCTTGCGCGCAATGTTAACCAAATATATCCAATCTGTGGTTGTCTCTACATACAAAGAATATACTTAATGCTGTTATTCTTTGATAAGATCAATGATAAGCTCAATGACGCGACTTCTGAAAATGCCTTGTGTACAAGGTAGTGGATTGATGTATTACGTATAAACGAATAACGGGGGAAGCATTGGAATAAGCCTCTTTTTTTTCTTTTATTTCCCCTGCGGTCGTATTCCTCCGAACCAGGGGCACATGACCCGCACAGAAGGCTTAAAACATTCCTTTTCAATAAAGCTTACATTTAAACCTAGTTATGCTGTTATAGATTTAGACGGGTATGGGATCGGTCAAGGTGCAATGAGCCTCTGTAGTTTCCTCCTCTCCCCTCATTCTCTCTCTCTCACCTGTATACATCCATGCCTAATTCATGCATGTTACTAACCCAGCTTCTTCCCCGGAGTCTGTGTGTCTCGTGCTTTGTCAATTCGTAGATTGCAGCCTGAGCATGACCAGCGGTGACTGATGCACTGCTGTGATGACAGACCACCAAAGCTCCTGATTCACATGCCATGTTTCTCTCTCTCTCTCTCTCTCTAATCGGTCGAGGCGGATGGCGGCCCACCTGCAACTGAGAGAGAGAGAGAGAGAGAGAGAGATAGAAAGATAGAGATATAGATAGAGTGAGTACGTCCTTTGGGCAATATGTTCTTTATGTCAAAATGTTCTATATCTTTGGGCAATATGTTAACCTGCGTTCTTTCGAGGACATTAATGTTAACAGCCCCTCTTTGGCACAGCTGCTGGGTCAGATCCTGCGGTAACTGTACTTCTTCACAGCTCGACAGCTTTAATTTTCTTTAAGTCTTTAAAAGTAGTTCCCTCACCTTTCTCTTTCTTAGCTCACTTTGTGGGGCAAGTCAGTATCATAGCATTTATGGGTATGGTTTTATTTCATTTGGTTTGCATTAACTGAGACCATTTTCCAATAGAGTTAGAAATGGCCACTTTTTGCTCGTTTAGTACTGACGGTGTGTGTTGATCTGTTTTCAAGTTGGTGAGTGTTTCTTTTGTTGTCTCTGTTTTCGGCCTGAGCAAACAGGGTTTGTGCAGCGGTGCTCCGCTTTGAGTGCAGAGGTGTTTATGCTGCTGCAGACCGGATGCAAGATTTCCCCTGCAAGAGCAAGCGCTGTGTTCCGCCCTCCAGTTTTGACGCCGTGTACAACCCAAAT
>OMPJ01046410.1:202-13195 GCA_900312935.1 Carapus acus | reverse complement strand
GCGGTGAGCAACACCTCCGTTTGATTCGCGTTGTACGGACGGAAGCCGCATTGCACAAAAATACAAAATGGGAGCAAGCGGGAAAAAAAGGAGAAAATAGCAGCAGTTTTGAATCGGCGCCTGCAAGTTTAAGTGTAACCCCGGAAAACAGATAAACAAAAGTCAAGTCGTGTGTAAGCTGTGCCAGGCGGTATTAAAATATTGCAACAATACCACAAACCTGCGCAATCACCTGAGCCGACACCATGCCGAGGTAATGCAGCAACCTGTGGCTAAACCACAACAAATGCAAGTCGACGCATCTTTTACGTGCAAGTTGCCGCCGAGCTCTGCCCGCGCACAGAAAATAAGAGTCTGGGGCGATTTTCATTCGCAAGGACGTGCGACCGTACAGTGTCGTGGAAAACGCAGGTTTTAAGAAGATGCTACACACACTCGAACCACGATACGCCACACCAACACGTAAACATATGACTGAAATCGCCGTCCCGAAGGTGTACACAGAGGTAAAGACAGCGGTTTTGGAGTTTCACTGAATCGATATCGAAGTGTTTAAAAGAATATCGAATCGAATTGTTACCCAAAGAATCGAAATCGAATCGAATCGTGAGGTTCTTAACAATACCCAGCCCTAGTATCGACCCGCTAACCTGACATCTCAATATGTTTAGCATATGTTTAGCATAGCTAACATATTGACTGCCCGGCTGTGTCCAACCTTTGCCCACCTGCAGCAGCCCAGTGAATGCCAAGAAAACCAGCACGGCAGGTTCCAGTGACAGTTACATCTCATTGTGGCGTAACTACCTCATTATGTGCCTGGGTGTCGCCAAGCCAAGCATCATGTCTCCTGGCCACCTGAGAGCATCCACGCCAGAGATCACCGCCACTACACCTGACGGCAGCGTCACGTACGACAACAAGGTGGGTTTTGGTCTCACTCGTATTGAATCAGTAAGCTACGAACACTATATTTCAGTCAGTCTGTAGTTAGTCAGTGTTTGAAATTCAATGCTTAGAGAAATTAAAATGATGGATCAGTGTTGATACACTGAGTAATCAGTGTTCTTCTCCATCTCTAGGTGATTGGCACCCCGTCAGTGGCCTGGCTCCTGAAACAGCTGGTCCCTCTGATGAGAGCTGAGAGTTTGGAGATCACAGAGTCACTGGTGCTGGGATTTGGATGCACAAACGCACTGGTTTTCAGGTACCTGCTACAGTATATGTTCACCCAGGGCAGCACACCCAGCTCGATTAATCACATCTCAGCATGCTTAGGTCAAACAGTGGAGGTATTTTCCTGTTTCCACCTTGTTAGCAGAGAGATTTTTCAACCCCTCCCTGCATTCAGCTGGGAGAGGCCCTTCACAGATTTATGCCTCCGCACAAAGGAGACGATGTGCTAGATTTGTTAGGTTATCTCGTGGAACAAAGTGCTGCATCGCCCCTCCTCCATCACTTATTCCAATCTGTCTTTACATTCTCATCATAGCAAAGATGAGCCACATACCACCCTGACATTCTTAGCCGGTTGTCGGTGGCGTAGAAAAGGAATCCTTTGATGGCAAGGGGACGTATCAAGTTTTTCAAAGAACAGAGGTTCCATTGTGAAACGGGAGGGATTCGATTTTGTAAGAGGGGATTTATTTTTAACCTGCAACGGTTTCTGAAAGGATGCCATTGTTATCACATGGATGAAAGCCTCAGCAGACAAATGTGTCTGACATTATCATTTTAACAAATTACGTTTTTTGATGTACGCCAAGAATTTGTCACAAGTTTTCCATGACATCTAGTCCAACTTGTACCACCACACAGGTCAGCCGGCGAGAAGATTGATGTGTAACATTTACCCTGAATGTGTTTGTTCGCAGGGAGCTTGTAGAGGAACTCCATCCACTGATGAAGGAAGCACTGGAACGAAGGCCTGAGGTAACAGACGCATCAAGTATTTGTGCACACAGTGCTTACAGCAGTCGTCTGGACAGCATTACCTAACAGCCAAACTACTGTTTTGGTGCATTATTGTGCCAAGAATATCCTTAAATTTATCAAGCATTATTTGAAAGAATCTTAATCTGGTCAGCTGTACAAAATAGAACGGTCTAGGCCAGGGCTCGGCAACCCAAAATGTTGAAAGAGCCATATTGGACCAAAAAAGTAAAAAACAAACCTGTCTGGAGCCGCAAAAAAAATCAAAAGTCTTATATAAGCCTTATTGATGAATCAAATATTTATTCTTAACATTTTTACAGCATTGGAAAACGTTAAGAATCTTAGTGTCACATTTTTCCATTAAGTAAAACCATATTAAAACCATAAAATTACATTTTCCCCATTTTTATCCATTGTCATACATTTTTGAAAATTCCCCAGGGAGCCACTAGGGCGGCGCTAAAGAGACGCATGTGGCTCCAGAGCTGCGGGTTGCCGACCCCTGGTCTAGGCAAGCATATTAGGATAGCAGACATTGGAATTGGATAGATATATGAATTTCAGCCCTGAATTACTCTGTTATTTTCAATGAGATGATGTTTTAAGGGAAAACAAATGTGCTGTCAGTAGGCTGAAATTAAGAATCGCATCGTAACAGTTCAGTCAAATGACAAGCTCATCTGTTCTTGAGCTGGTAAATCACATAAGTGTACGTACTAACAAATTCGTAAAAACTGAAGTACGTCTCTCAGGCTCAAAAATATGTTTTTGTTGTAAATGAACAGTAGTGCTGCTGATGAGGCTGACATTAATTGTTGATAAGATCTGAACGTCGCTGTGAGTTGAACTTGTCTTTGTGGCTGTTTGTGTTTGTTCACAGAACAAGAAGCGCAGGGAGAGGAGAGACCTGCTCAGGCTGCAGCTGCTCAGGATCTTTGAGCTGTTGGCCAATGCTGGAGTTATCAGTGACAGGTGCTCCTCTGTCTCCTCATTTTCTTTTTATGATTTTGTGTTTTGACTCTGTGTTTTACACATTGATTTAGAAAAAAAAAGGTTTTATACCTTGCCAGTATTTTCAAAAGCGGATAGAGTTTTCTCTCTAGTTTTCAGATAGTGCTTGTATGCTCTCTTTCATTCCCTATACCCTCTGTGTGAACAATTTCTCCTTACCACAGCACCAATGGGGCCCTGGAACGTGACTCCCTGGCTCTGGGAGCTTTATTCCTTGAGTACGTCGACCTGACCAGGATGCTGTTGGAGGCGGAGAATGAGAAGGAGCTTGAAGTGCTCAAAGACATCAGAGCCCATTTCAGCGGCATGGTAGCCAATCTCATCCAATGTGTCCCAGGTAAAGCACCGCTCTTCTTTTCGACACCTGCAGTGCAACCTAAACCTCCTCATCTCCTTATTTTGACTCTCTCTCTCTCTCCGCCTTGACATCTTTTCAGTCCACCACAGACGCTTCCTCTTCCCGCAGCAATCGCTGAGGCACCACCTCTTCATCCTCTTCAGCCAGTGGGCCGGGCCGTTCAGCGTCATGTTCACTCCTCTGGACCGCTACAGCGACCGCAACCACCAGATCACTCGCTACCAGTATTGCGCCCTCAAGGTAGCATATTTCTTACAACTGCAGCAACTTGGCAGGCTGCGATGGAACATGACGGAACAGAGCTGATTTCTGAAGTTCGTGTTTCTATTTTTATCTCTCAGGCTATGTCAGCAGTGCTGTGTTGTGGCCCCGTGTTTGACAATGTGGGACTTTCCACCGATGGCTATCTCTACAAATGGTTGGACAATATTTTGGCCTGCCATGACCTCAGGGTAGGTCAGGCCATCTGAAGGAGAAATTGGTTTAAAGAACACATGATGCATACACCAAAGACAATGATAGTGGCTGTTAATTTGCTTATTGTGCTTGTCTGACCTTTTCTTTGTACCCCGTGTCTCCTCAGGTGCATCGTCTGGGTTGCGAGGTGGTGATCTTGCTGCTGGAGTTGAATCCTGACCAAAGCAACCTATTCAATTGGGCGGTGGACCGCTGCTTCACAGGGTCTTACCAGCTGGCGTCAGGCTGCTTCAAGGCCATCGCCACAGTCTGTGGAAACAGGTAGGGAAGCCGGTTCATCCCTCCTCTGGCTGCTAGGTGAAGCACTTTGCATCTTTTATTTTATGATCCTGTGTTTAACAGCTGCTGTTTGATATTGATTCTGTGTCGTTTACTCCAACAGGAATTACCCATGTGACCTTGTGACCTTGCTAAATCTGGTGCTGTTCAAAGCATCTGACACCAGCAGGGAAATCTATGAGATCTCCATGCAGCTGATGCAGGTACACACACACACACACGCGCACACATCAAGGATACAGAAAACCAGTTTGGTTTGAGTGCTAACCTAACAATGAGGAACAGTTTTTTAAAAAATTCACCAATGTGTCCGTAGGTACTTGAATCTAAGCTGTGCGCTTACTCGAAGAGGATGGTAGAGCAAAAGCCTGGAAACATCCTGTACGGAACCCACGGCCCCCTGCCGCCTCTCTACAGCGTCAACCTGTCTCAGCTGTCCTTGCAGCTGGCCAGCATGTACCCCGAGCTCACCCTACCTCTCTTCTCAGGTAAATGTTGCAGGATGACACAACACAGAAACAGACACCTGGTCTCGCCTTGGAGGACTCACTGTTTCCATACTGGGACGCCATAAGGAAGAACTGAGTCTGAAATAAATGTCACACTGGTGAAGAGTTGCAAAACATTCCTCTGAGTACAGTGTCACATTTCAGCAGGAAATGTACCACCTTAAGGAAAATGTCAGATAGTCAATTTTCTCTTGTTTCTGATTCTCTCCCATTTGTAGAGGTGAGCCAGCGTTTCCCAACCACACATCCCAACGGCAGACAGATCATGCTGTCCTATCTGCTACCCTGGCTCAGCAACATCGAGCTGGTGGATACGGGGCTCCTCCCGCCCGCCTCCAGCCCCTGCACGCCGGACGAAGAGGCCCGTGTTCAAGGCCACAGCATGGGCCTGACCCCGTGTCTGAGAGGCAACGGCTGGGGCTCCCTGCAGGCCACCTCGCTGGTTCTCAACAACCTGATGTTCATGACTGCTAAGGTGGGTTAGCTGTGGAGGTCTGAGCTTTGTTTGAACATTTAAACACTCAAATCGTCTTTTGACTTTTAATGTGTATGCGTCTCCATCAGTACGGAGATGAGGTTCCGGGCCCAGAGATGGAGAACGCCTGGAACGCTTTGGTGTCCAACGAGAGGTGGAGCAACAATTTGCGGATCACGCTGCAGTTCCTCATCAGCCTGTGTGGAGTCAGCAGTGATACCACACTGTTGCCTTTTGTAAGTGGGGAACCAGTTTCAAATAAGGTTTCAACATCTTAATGGGAAAGTTTTAGTTTTGTACCAATCTCCGAATTGTATCTGTGCATCAGATCAAGAAGGTGGTGATCTACCTGTGTCGCAACAACACCATTCAGACCATGGAGGAGCTGCTGTTTGAGCTGCAGCAGACCGACCCGGTCAACCCAGTGGTCCTGCACTGTGACAACCCTCCGTTCTACCGCTTCGCTGCCAGCAACAAAGTCTCCACCTCGCAGACAGGTCAGATAAACAAATCTAGTACCAGTTTGGCTGTTGAGTTGAGTGTCCTCTCCTACTATCTCCAACTCATATATTTCTCTGCTTGGCACAGGCACCACCTCAAGCAGCAACACAGTGGTGGCCGGTCAGGAGAACCTGGCAGACACAGATGAGACCAAGCTGGTCCGAGAGAGTGAAGAGCGGTCAGTGTTCACAAATGTATTCTGGGAAACAAATGCTTTTCAAGTTAAATATCGTATCAATGCCCGATAAGGACCTTGTGTCACAATGGCAGGGCATCTGACAGTAGATCAGAAAGCTCCACGATCGAAGGTCTTCTGAGTTTGAGTTGCCCAGTAAGTCGTGTTCTGTGTGTTACAGAAGGGCGAGGGCACACAACAGACTGGAGTCGCGCTACAGTAACAGCTCAGGAGGCTCATACGAGGAAGAAAAGGGTGAGTGTTTTTCCAACTGCGCGCCATATTCAGTTTCCACTGCAGGCACACACTTCTAGAGTGAGACGTTTCACCTATCTTTTGTTTGGAGAGCACTGGTGAAGGTGGATTCTTGTTGTTAGCATCAAGTCTGTTCACCTGGTATATACTGTATGTGCTAACTGTCGCTAATCCTACTTGAGAAGTCAAATAGACTGACAGCTGACAATTTCCTTGGTGAGAACCTGGGAGAGGGTCGTCGTGTGTTATTGAGGGAACAGATTCGGATGTTAGTGTAGTATAGTCTGTGCTATCACGTCCTCCACCGTGCACCAGCCCCCCAGCACACTGGCACCATGTCAGGCATCTGTGATAGCACTCACTCTATGTTTAGAGCCTGCAGCACCAGTCTGCGCTGGCATCTCATGTGACCAAACACGGTTTCAGCCAGAGAGCGATTAGCGCCGGATCCAGTTTCCAAAAAGCCAACCACTTTTTTGGAGAGGGCAGGAAATCAGATATAGCAACAAAGCTGATTTTTGATCTCACCTATTGTAAAGGTGACTGCGGCTAAGATATCATGTGGACATTCTCTCAATCTGAACAGAAACATTCACTAATCACTTACTGAGACACGACAAGTAAAATTGTTTGTGATTTATTGCTCATTTAGTCTGATTTGTGCAAATGCCTCATCATTGATAACGGCCGAAAATATTGTTTATGCTTGTCTGCGCACAACACAGTGCAAATTTGATTCTACAGCTGCAGAAGAATAGCTGGAATAGCACGACTATTTGTCTTTGGCCCCCGGGTGCATGCCTGCTCTCTGTTGTTGTTGGCAAGTTTGCCGTGTTGCGCATAGTCAGCAGGATTACAGCAACATAACATTTAATGGAGACACTGTTTTTCTTTGCATATGTCACTTATCCATCTAAATGCCATTGAGTCTGACAGAAAACAGAAGACACTCACTTTGCATAGCAGATACAGATTATGGGAATGCATGCATACAACTTCATTAGAGTAAAAACTATAGAGTGTGACCCAAATGGGACGATTCATCTCACACCTCATTTTGTGTCTGTGAGATTTGCATTGCCTTGCATTGCTTATAACCACGTGATTTTCTTTTAGCTGACCCTCTCCCACCATATGCTGGCTGGCTGCTGGGAGTACTGGAGACCAACCACCCGCAGCCACTACCTATGCCTGTCAACGGAGGCTGCTGGGCTCCTCTAGTCGACTACCTGCCAGAAACCATAACACCAAGGGGACCGCTGCATAGGTACAAATACACTCATACACAGTCACCACACACATGCGCACGCACGCAGACAGGACGTGTACGCAAACATTCAAAAACATACCACACACTCCCTGCAATTTCAAGCACTGTCACATGTGACAGATGGCACATACAGAAAACAACAGCGGTGCTGTGTGAGGTGTTCAAGTTTCAGCATAATGAGACATTCACACCCACGCACACACACACACACACACACACACAAAAACATCCTTTACAACCACCACTCCTATTCACAGATGGTCTTACAAATCTACAAATGGCAACTGCATCATGAAACCAAGACATCTTTTGATCTGTCGTGTGTTGTGTCTGAGTGTCTCCAACGTCCACTACAACCGCTTCATAAATATAAAAAGGTTACAGAATATTACCCTGAGGTTGACACTTAATGCTTTCAAAGTATATGACAGAATTGCGAAATGATTTGTAGAATTGAAGCAAATGCGTGACGAGGAACTTGAAGCCCAGGTGTTTTTTTGTTCTGCTGGTTTTAGGTGCAACATCGCTGTGATCTTCATGACTGAAATGGTGGTGGACCACAGTGTGAGAGAGGATTGGGCCTTACACCTTCCCCTCCTGCTCCATGCTCTGTTTTTGGGTATGACCACACAAACACCCACCTCAACTCGAGTCCTGTTGTGTTGAAGTAGATGTACTCACACGTTTGCAAGTAGAAACTGAATAACAGTAGCTGGGAAATTTTGCTCCTCAAGCTTTGTTCTTCATCCAGCAAACTCAGGTTCAAATAGTAGTAGGCAGGGAACTAAGATATTGATCGTTGGGTCATAGGGAAGATAATTGTTTGCTTGGGCAGTTGATAGTCCATTCCTTTGATAATTCATCTCAGACTTGGATGTCAGCACCTGAACGTCAGAGAACCTCCATGGATATATTCTGCATAGAAATATAGTTTTCTCTTTTTTTGCCTATAACAACAGGATTTAACAATCAAAAGATGAGTCCCAAAGGTTGCTAGGCCAGCTCGCAGCACGCTTGCATACAAAAATACAAACGTGTGTGGAGACATTGTCATCGGCGTCCAATTAGTTGTGAGCATGACAGCTTGATGTTTTGTCTCCGTCCCCCAGCAACATGGCATGCATGACATGACATTTTCAGACATTCCTACCAAGCCTGAGCTATAATCGCAGACTCAGAGACCTGCTGCCTGTTTGTCATTCATCTGTGCAGCAGCGTTGTTGTATGTATTCTGCACATTCCTGGTACTAATCTCAGCTCGCAATCAGCGAACCATCATCGACTCCACCAAGCTTTTAGTTTACACTTGGGGATGAAAAACGAGCTCCGATGAAGTCAGATTTGACATTCCTGCACCAGTTTGCACATGTGTGTCAAGCTAAGTAAGCAACCTGTTTTCTTACATGGATCCAAACTTGGTCTGTGATGTCCCAGGTCTGGACCACTACAGGCCAGAGGTCTACGAACACAGCAAGCGTCTTCTCCTCCACCTGCTAATCGCTCTGTCATGCAACAACAACTTTCAGGTAAGGCTGCTGCTCCACACAGGCTTGGATTGGGCGTGAAGGCGTGTTATTTGGCTGACAGATTTAGGTCACTCTGATTACACCTAATGTTGGAATGTTGCGTCCTTGTCGTATCTGCCATGTGTTCACAGGTTATTGCCTCTGTGCTAATGCTAACCAGAGAGATTAGCGACAACAAGACCCTGACCATTAAATCCAGCTACCACACAGAGTACCAACAGTCACGTAAGCGCAACATTGATCGTCTACTAATCAACATCAACATCATCCACAAATTACAAAAAGGGCCTCGTGAAGTGTAATCTACTGATATCGTCATGTGTCCATAGATGCACCTGACTTCCTGCGGGAGTGGCAGGCGTCCCCGGTGGCGGACTCCGGCCTCAGCTCCACCTCCAACTCCTCCTCTGCCAGCTTGGGCGGCGGCAGCACCGCAGGCAGCGTTGGCAACTTACCCTTGGTTACTCCAGATGACCTTGAAGACCTTGAGGACACAGCCAATGAGACAGATGAGAAGACGAACAAACTCATCGAGTTCCTCTCCACCAGGTACACACACACACACACAGAGAAATGCCTCACACACTGTTAGTGTATGTGGGTTTTGGTCTACAGTTGTTTCATTTGTGATGTACTGCTTAAATGTACTCAGTGTGCAGGTGTTTGAGTTCTTATGTAACGTGTGTGGTGGTAATTGGTGGTGGGTATGCAGTGCCTGGAGTACTGTGTTGTCGTTGCTCAGATCTTTTGGTCCACTGTGGGTCCACGAGGACATCACACCAAAGAACCCCAACTCCAAAAGCACGGAGCAGCTCTCCAACTTCCTCTGCCACGTTATCTCCGTCTTCAAGGAGTCCAAGACGGGTGAGAACCTCGGACGATCGACGTCCTTACACGCACCTGTGAGAAGATGCCCTCTGAGAAAGAATGCTCTCTTCTCCCCGTGTATGTGCTGTTCAGACTTTCATCTGGAGCAGCAGCTGAGTGACGTGGCCTTGCAGACGGCCCTGTGCAGCTCCTCTCGTCACTACGCGGGCCGCTCCTTCCAAATCTTCAGAGCCTTGAAGCAGCCGATCAACAACCACGCTGTCTCAGACCTGGTGTCCCGCCTGGTTGAGGTGGTGGGCGAGCATGGCGATGAAGTGCAGGTGAGAGAGGAGCTTTATCTGCAGCCACAATCGTCTCGCCCTAATTTGGAACTCTCCAAGTGTTGGCGTGGGTTTGATCATTGTGGCCTGACGTGTGTGTTCCAGGGTTATGTTATGGAGGTGCTGCTGACTCTGGAGTCAGTGGTGGTCAACCTAGCTGAATGTCTGAAAAACAGCGACCTCATGGCAGCCCTAACCAGGTTAACCCCACTATGTTGATGGTCACCTCTTCAAGACATATGCAGTGACACACACTGTGTTCCCACAGACAAATATCTAATTGCAGTGAAATTCTCGTTATCACGCAGGACGTCCTCCCCAGACTTTGTGACCAGTGACAAGGTGATGAACAGAAAGAGTACCGGTCAGCTGAATTTCCCCGGCCCAGCATTTCCTGGCCTGGCGTCGCAACGGCACCAGCGTTCCTACTCAGTCCCCAAGAAGTTTGGAGAGTGCGGCAACCAGTCCAGCGATCCACCTCGCAGCGCCACTTTGGATCGAATACAGGCAAGCCACCAAAATTTCACAGCTCTATTAGTAGATCTGTGCTTGCTTCTGCCCACAAGGAAGCCTACTTTTTCTACGTTTTGCTGAGATGTGTGTTGTGAATGCACAGCTCATCGTACTCATACTTTGTTCCCACGCTACAGGCGTGCAACAATGGTCTTTCAAGATCGGGGAGAATCCCAGGCTCCTGTTCGTCATCAACCAATCGTATTGATCCCAGTGTCCTCTCCGATCCGGATCACATTTCACATCCCTCAACGATACTGGCGACCGTGTTCTGGGTGGCAGTGTCGCTGATGGAATCGGACTTTGAGTTTGAATATCAGATGGCTCTGCGCTTGGTTCACAAGCTCCTCTCAAAGGTAAGATGCTCTCAAGAAAAAGCCTTTACAGACTTCACCTGTATTTTCCAGTGGAGCCAACACATCGCTGGTTAACTCTGTCCAGGTGCCCCTGGACAGGGCCGAGAACCGCGAACGCCTGGAGAAGCTGCAGGCTCAGCTCAGGTGGAGCGGCTTCTCTGGCATCCAGCAGCTTTTGTTGAAGGGCTTCACCTCGCAGGCCACGTCCGACCTCACCCTGCAGCTCTTCTGCCAGCTCACTCCCGTCTCCCGCGTGCCTGTGGTGGACAGCTCGCAATCCATAGGTGGGCACCGCAGCAACCCTTCACTGTATGTGTCAGCATGTCGGCATGCCCACTCCGCCCTGCCAACACAAGCTACTCTGTTCCACCTCCACATCGTGGCCCTGAATACCTTTTCCTCTGTGGTCGCGAGGTGATGGAATGAGCTGCCAAAGTGTGTCCAATACACACAGTCCCTCTTTGTTTTTAAAAACGCTTTCAAGAGCAGTTTTACACACACACACACACATCTGCCTAAATCTATTTGTGGCTACACTGCCTCAGCAGCCTGGAACTGTTCTCCTGCTCTTTGTATGAAAGCAGAACTCTATTTGGATATGAGCTAAATGCTAAATTCGTCCAGGTGACCACTTGTGCAGAATGTTATCTGTACATTTAAAGACTTATTCACACACGTGTGTGTGTGCAGGTTTCCCTCTCAACGTGCTGTGTCTGCTGCCTCACCTGGTGCAGCACTTCGGCCACCCGAGTCAGTTCTGTAAAGAAAGCGCCGAGAGGATCGCGCAAGTATGTCACTTCATTCTAAATCCAACTTTCACATCATCTCTCAGCCTTGTGATTCACACTCTCACTCTCACTCTCCCTGTTTCCTTTTCCCAGGTGTGTTTAGAGGAGAAGCACACCAAGCTGTCCCATCTGGCCCACGTGATGACTCTCTACAAGACTCGCTCCTACACGCGGGATCCTTTCTCCTGGGTCAGCGTGGTGTGCCGCTACCTTCACGAGGCCTTCTCTGATATCACGCTTAGCATGGTCACCTACATGGCCGAGGTGAGGACACAATATTGAGGCTGAACTCGGTCAAGACAGATGTTGATTAAGTTAGTGCGCGAGACTCTTCAGTTGAATTGGTTGTAGATTGTGGGAGAACCTTTGTGCAAAGCCTTGCACAAAGTGGGAGGCCAAAATTAAATGAGTAAAAGAAACATTGTGATCTGACCTTTGAAAAGTGGGATAAAGACGAAACATTGTACTCGCCTCTATTTTCATTCTCCTCCCTTCCACTCTCGACCTCTCTCTCTCTCTCCCCACCAGCTGCTGGATAAGGGCTTACCCAGCATGCAGCAGTCTCTGCTTCAGATCATCTACTGTCTCCTGAGCCACATGGACCTGACAGCCGTCCAGGTCAAACAGTTCAACGGCGATGTCATGAAGACCATTGAGAAGTTTGTGCAGGTCGGTGTTCAGCTTTTCTCTTTATTCTTGGTGTGGTTGGCCCAAAAATGACCTCAATTGTTTGGCGGGGTGTGGTTCCACACAGACTGTGCACTGGAAGGATGCTCTAAACATCCTGAAACTGGTGGTGTCGCGCTCGGCCAGCCTGGCCCACCCTGTGTACGGCCACACGCAGGGCGACCTCTCCAACCTGGAGGTCAGCAGGGTGTGGGACGGCTCGGCCAAGGCCCTGCCCGGGAAAACGCTAGACTTCACCTTTGACATCTCAGAGGTGAGACAAACACGAACTGTGGTTTGAACCGGCCTCACACACAGAGGGATGGATTCTGAACACTGTCACATGACTCCCCAGACTCCCGTGATTGGCCGCAGGTTTGAGGGGCTGCAGAGCTCAGGAGGCAGGGAGGGGAAGGCCAGAGCCATGGCAGTGACTCGCAGCACCTCCTCCACCTCGTCCGGGTCCAACTCCAACACCATCCTGGTGCCGGTCAGCTGGAGGCGACCACAGTTATCTCAGGTCCAACCAACAATGTAGACTTTCAGAAATACTGACACAGCAAGATCTACTTCAGATCATCTGAAGTAGTATAAATTCTTTGTGATTGTATATGAGCCAGCGAGGAGATGTTGCTCATACTCCTTCATTTTGGTATTTAAGACAACAGCTTCGAACTGACTGGGTTAATGACATTAAATTAAATTAAATTAAATTAAATTAAATTAAATTAAATTAAATTAAATAATTTGA
>OMPJ01046406.1:0-10016 GCA_900312935.1 Carapus acus | reverse complement strand
CAGAGGGGTTGTTCTTCAAAATCTTTATCAGTAAAAATGGTAATATTTTGTATATTCCAGGTATTCCTCATTACAGTGTTTGTGACATGAGGCAATATTTTATTTATTTATTTAATTATTTAATTATTTAATTATTTAATTATTCAAATTCAATTCAATTTAATTTTTAGAGCCCCAAATCATAACAGGATTTATCTCGAGGCGCTTTTCAGGATGGAGCAAGTAGTGCTCCTCAGCATGTAAACAGTCAGGGGCTATGTTTTCATTCAATTTGAGAAAATTGTCAGTATTATGAGAATATAAATTGGCTCAAAAATTACCCTATTTGTGGTAGAGTGTATGTATTGATTGGTTGTGCATCCAATGGTTGATATTCCCCGAAGGAGAAATTAACAGTTTACACTCTGACATGCAAATGTCACACATCCAAATACACAAAATACAATCATCATCACAGTAACCTTGTCATGAAGTTGGGGATGGCTTTCAAAGTGTGGAGGCCTCATGCAGGGGTTGCATCCCAAGCAGGTAAGGGGTCAGGTGCCTTGCTCAAGGGCACCTTGGCAGTGCCCAGCAGGTGAACCGGAATCCCTCCAGCCGCTAGTGGGGCTTGACTGAGTTGTACTGAGCTGCTGCCGCCCCTGATTGAGCGGTCTGATGTTATGTAATTGGGGGCTGCCAAATGTGATCATGTTCTCTCTCGTCAGGTGCCACTGTCGCACTCCTCCTGTAAGTCGCAGAGCTGTGGGAACGGTTACCCGGAGCAAAGCGCCGTGGATTGGGACCCAAGTTCTTTCCTGTCGGCGCATAAATTGTCCGGTCTGTGGAACTCGGCTCACACCAACGGCGGAGTCCACTGCAACCACAGCACTTCTCCACACTCGCAGCAAGGTCAGTTCTGGCCAGGTGTGTGGTTTTCTGGTTTGGTCCTGGCCTGCGTCGTACAGCTAATCATTGACACAGAAATCCAGCGACATGAAATTCAGGCTCCGTCGGCACTTAATCTGCAGTAAATGTGCAATACATAATTTGTCCTCTTCAATGAACTTTACGTTAAAACGGGGAAGAACAAAGAGGCGTTGTGAGAGCTCATAATGGTGTACTTTTCCTCAAACGTCCTGAGAGCTCCGCATAATGGATGGTGCGGTCATGGCTGTAGACATGCTTTGTGTAAATTGTCCAAATTAATGAATTGCGCTTTTACCACTGAGATTTTTGAAATGGATCCAATTTTTGATGAATGAATCAAATCAAAATGATTAATCGCCAGTGTGCCACTGTAAAATAAATGCATACTTAACTGCTCCAGCTGTAAGATTTCCTCAAATAACCGGTTCCTAGATGAACATAATCCATTTGTTTTCCTCATCTTATTAATTGTGTGGACCAACACACCATAAATCTCCACCAGCTGGGAGTTTTTCTTCTATCACTGAGTTATAATGTCTCATTTTACTTGAATGAAACAAAGCCAGAGTATTTGTCGGAGTTTTGATAGAAACTGACTGATGTCCTTGTTTCATGACTTGTGCATCTGACATCTTTTAAAAAAGACAATCAAACCAATGCCCATGTCTGTTTTACATAATGTCCAAAAATGACAATTAGATCAGAACCAGTTAGCTGGAGCTGATGCCTGCTGGGACAATATTGTGCATGTTGCAAGCACACCAGTGCATCCTTAAATTCTTTAAACTCCAAGGACAGAGAACATCTGGTTGGAAAGGTGCCACTGGGGTCATTGCTTTGCGAGTATGAAAACTGAGGAAACTAAAGGAACATGTGGATTAATAATATTAATAAAAAGCGCATAAAGGCTCTAATTCTGCAACATTCCTGCATTGACATGGGTCACTCATATCCATAATCGGACTGGAGAGGTTTGAATCGGAAGTCTCTCAAGCTCTTCCCTAATTAGGCTGAGGAGGGCATTTCATAAAATGGAAATCTGTGACATTTTAGACAACTATCGTGCATATATTTCATGTAGATTATGCCATTGTAAAATGTGCCGGCTGTTGTCACACCACCCGAGAATTAACTTCCAGAGCGTCATTGGATGCATGCTTGAAATTACTGAAGACGCATATCATTGAAATTCATGATTCAGGCAAAGCCAATAATGTCTCCGTGTAGAATACCTGCAAAATTGATATGCAGTAAACTCCTGCATATGTTGTATGACTTTTCATGAAATGAAACACCATCTCTTACTGAACCTGCCATGTTTTTCCCCCATCTGCAGGAATAACAGGGGGATCAGGGTGTCACGACAAAAGAGGACTCCACGAAGCGCCTGGGAAGTCTGCGAAAACATCTGCGGCTAAAGTTTGTCCCTATAGTCACCCCTCAGCCCAGAATTCCAGTGGATCCTCGGCTGGGAATTCCCTGTCTACCTCAGCGGACCTTTGTAAGACCACTCCTAAGCACTTCAAGACCATGTGCCGCCGACCAACACCGCCAGGTCAGACCTGTTTTAGTCATGTGTGTTTGTGCGTGGGTGTGTATCCCACTTAGTCGGAACAGGTTCAATACTATGGTCCAGATTAATCTGATAAATTTACTGAAAACACACTCCTCAGGTTAACAAATGACACAATACATCAACACCTTTGCTCTCTGTATCTTGTTTTTGTTCAGGTGAAGCCTTCCATCCCAGTGACCACCACCAACACACGGACCTATCGGTGCCCCCCAACAGTCCCACCGGCCTGTCGTCCCAACATTCCTCCCTCCTGCCCCCAAAGCCGAGCTCTGGGCAGCACAGCCACGTAACATCCTCCTCCGGCAGCGGCGTGGCCTCCCACGCGCCGTTCTCCCCGCTGGTACCAAGTCTCCACGGCTCTTCGGCAAAGCTGAACTCGCCGGCCCCAGACAGCCCCACGCCGGTTCATAAACCGAGTCCCTGCAAGAACTCCCACATTCCCGCCGTGAACACGCAACACAACAAACTTGGGACGTCCATCATGGGCTGTAACCATCCATGTAATGGGCACAATGGCGGAACAGTGGCAGCCCCTAATGTAGGTCATCTGGCAGCTGGAGCCTGCAGGTTAGTGCGAGTGTGAAACTGAAGACGTGCTCGACCGTGCTCAAATGAGAGGTTGTGGTATCTGGAGTTGTGTCAATTCGTCCTGATTTTGCAGGGATCAGGCGTGTAAGGGCCACAAACTGACCAACGGAGCTCTGTGCCATCCTCCGTCCGAGCTGGAAGAAGGGGAGGACGAGGACAGCAGCTCTGAGAGGAGCTCCTGCGCCTCCTCCTCCACGAACCAGAAGGATGGGAAGTACTGCGATTGCTGCTACTGCGAGTTCTTCGGACACAATGCGGTATGTTGAACCGTAGCGTATGACGCAATATTTCCGAAAATTTCACATTCTGTAGGCTGAAGTCACTCACGTCATCTGTTCGCAGCCTCCTGCCGCGCCAACGAGCCGCAACTACGCTGAAATCCGAGAAAAGCTGCGCTCGCGTCTGACGCGGCGCAAGGAGGAGCTCCCTCAGCGCCAGGACTCGGAGCTGACGGTGGCCGGCGTCATCGACAACCGGGACGTGGACGAGTTGCTGGACTTCATCAACAGCTCCGAACCCAAACCCGTCAACAGTGCCAAAGCCGCCAAACGTGCTCGACACAAGCAGAAAAAGAAGGTATGCTACCGCGAAACTTTAGCGTTATCACGCAAATCCGGGTGGGGTCTGCATCAGCAACTCTCATTGCTGCACTGTCTCCACTCCAGGAGAAGGCTCAGCAGAGCAACGTGGGGGCTGCAGGCAGTTACCCACACTCCAGCCCAGCAGAGCCCGCTGATGAGCCCATCCCTGATGGATCAGAAGCCCAGCGGCTGCTGGAGTGGCCGCAGCTGGAGCTCGAGCGCGTGAACAGTTTTCTCACCAGTCGGCTAGAGGAGATAAAAAACACCATCAAGGACTCGATCCGGGCCTCGTTTAGCATGTACGACCTCAATCTAGACGTCAATGACTTTCCAAAGAAGGCGGCCACGTTGGAAGGAAACCATTTACTGTCCCACCTCAACGGTTCCTCAGAACAGATAGACCTCGACCTGGCCCCGCTGTCTTTGGGGACGTTCAAGAGCCACCTCGACCTAGTCAACGGATGGGAGGACACGGCGTCCGTCCCGTCCTCAAATACCAACATGGTGGCAGGTGTCCCCAGCGGGCCCAAGGATGTCCAGCGGCTGCAGAATACTCCGAGCCTCTCTAAGCTCATCAGGGTTCGATCCCCAGAAAGGTGCGCGTCCGCTGGGTCTGAAAGTACCCTTCCAGTATCGGGACCGCCAGCAGCTAAATCGAAGGAGGACACCTCTGATCCTAAGAACACCTCAACCGGTAACAGCAGCGCGAAGGCGGAGAAGAAGAAGAATAAAAAGCAGCAACGACAGGAACAATCCACGCAGGAGCAGAATTCCGGCAAACCAAACAAAGCCGCGCCTGGGCCCGAAACGCAGAAAGCAACCGAGACCAAGCTGGCCGAAACGGTCACGAATGGATCCAAAGCGGCGAACAAACAACCTCAACCCTGCGCGGACAGCCAGAAAAACGGTCCCAAGAAACCCGAGGAGGGGCGTTCGTCCAGACAGGCCGCCAACGGGGCAAATACCGCTCTCTCGAACGCGCAAAAGGGCAAAGGTGACGCGGCGGAGACGCGGGCGGTTCGATCTGAGCAGGATTTGGAAAGCAAAGCTCAGCCTGCTGTGGCAAACGGGGGACAGCAGCAGCAGCAGTCGTCGTCTAAAAGCAAAAATAAGAAGAACAAGAACAAGGGCGAGAAATCTAGTAGCGCTATAGGTAAATGGCACAAAAGTCACAGTATGCACAATATCAACATTTGTGGTGGATTGTGGACACGTCAAAATTTGAACAGTCCTGTTAGCAAGGGTTGCTAGACATCGCTAGATATTGCTGCAATGGTATCGGTGCTAATGTACAATGCATTTAAATGTCTGACTCTATCCTTTGCGTTATTTTTCAGATGATGTGTTTCTCCCCAAAGACGTGGACCCAACAGAAATGGATGAGATTGACCGTGAAGTGGAATACTTTAAGAGGTATCGCCATCCGCTATTGGCAGGAAGCACAGGGAGCCTTTTGTCGACCGTCGCTGTAACTTCTACCCTCTGTTCGTCCGCTGCAGGTTTTGTCTCGACTCTGCTAAGCAAACACGCCGGAAGGTAGCAGTGAATTGGTCCAACTTCAGCCTCAAAAAGGTTCCTTCCAATGCAGCTCAATAACTCGGGAGTGCCAGAGCAAGGCTTCACACCACGAACTCTCCTGGTTGAACCTGGCCTGGCTGGAGGCCTTCTCTCATTCCCTGTTTTTTTTTTTTTTTTTTTTTTTGTTTTTTTTTTTTGTTACCTGTCCATCAACACGCCAAGGGACCCTGGTTCAAAGTGACTTTCTGCGTTCAGAGAACTGAAAATACTTGAGGCTTACACAAGCCAGGGATCACTCTCAAGGCCAATGTCAACTCTTTGCTATCCTTGCAACGTTCACTAAATAAGAGGCGCAAAATGGAAAAAAAGTCTGTTCAATCCACTGCATCCATGTGCTTAGTTATGTAGTATGTAAACAATTACCTACATGAAATAAATATGTTTTTATCACAAATCTGAGACATTTTACCATGGCAAACTTCACCTCTGTTTGGTGCTTTAAAAATGTGCTTTTTTTGCTGCATTGCACTGATGTTTTTCTGAATTTCATCCCAGCCCCCAGTCTTGGCAGGTCTTAGCTGAGGACACAAGAGGTGCTTCTCATACCGGATTCACGGTGGGTGCAGTTTCGTAGATTTTTTCTCGATCGCTGCAATGATGTTTGTGATGGCTGACAGTTGGTCACTCGGATATCCCCCCGGTCATGTAAAGAAAATAACCAGTGAGGACTAATTGGCCTGCTATTGATAATTGTTAATATGTCCATACGAGATCTTGAAATTAAGTTAGTACATGGTGATGTTTTCATTTTACTGACAAAAACTGTATTTTATTTCTCCTGCATTTCACTGAATTTCAAGTAGCTTCTCACACCTCACACAAGGTAAGATAATTGATACAACTCGAATTGAGGCATGATATGATCAGACTATAGAGAAAAAAAAACAAGAACAACTGTCAGCAATCCTCTGGTCCCATATTGGATAAAAGCTATCATGTCCACTGTTCTGATATTTGATGTTTATTGGAATGCTGTCCTTTATGGTGTTTTATGATAAGGCACCGTATTCCGATCCTTTATCAGGAATATTATTCTACAGACAAGTGTGGTTTGTCCTGTTTTTTCTTTGGTTTTTTTTTTTTGTTTGTTTGTTTTTGTTTAACAGTTTCAACCCACTTGTAACCTTTTTACCCTCAAATCCCAGCCTGGAGATGTGCCCACTTGATGTTACACACACACACATACACACACTTGTATGCAGTGAGCATATTATAGATGGATCATGTCTACATCAAGTGCAGTTATTACTTTTTTTTTCTGGATCAGATTTTTTTTCATTGCTCTGTCAGCCTTTGTGAAACAATTTTCTGGACTGAATGAAATGACACATTCCAGTCCAAACACTGTTTCCTCTGCAGTCTTTAACGTCACTAGCTTAATTGCAGAAAATATCAATGAGGAGTTGATCCTTTTTGGCACAGAGGCTTTGGGATCTACACATTACATCGTTTGAGTTGATTGCTGTTGTTGAGTTGCGATTTCTTTCGACATTTTTATCAATATGATTTCCGATGCCTCCCAGGTTGTTTCAACTGGAGAGGGTTACCGTAATGATCTGATTGTAGATTTGTACCATACAAGTGACAGCCAAGTGTTCGGTCTGTTGGTTTATTTGTTTCTTTTTTTAAAGATTCTCTTTTGATACTGTGAAAAAAATCTTTCATTCAGAGAGAATAAAAACAAAACAACACTTGAGTGTGCCGTTTACTTTCCTCATTTGCTAATGCTTCTGTAGATCACGCTACCGCAGTGCATCGTCACAGACTTCCCTTTGAGCCTTCCGGCTTTCCGTACGAGACTAAATCGCCGCCACCTTCGCCAAACATGTGTGTCAGTAATATTTGATTAACTGTTACAGCGCGATTAAGTATCTTTAAGCCGTCCCTGTATAATCTAACGAAATGGAGATCGAAAATCGACTTTTTAAGGTACGTGCGTGTCCTGTTGTTAGCGGCCATGCTATTGTACGGTAGCGTACCAGGCTTTCAAGCTAAGGTAGCTAACATGATAACCACGGTCCTGGTTTATTTTATTATTCAAAGGAATCGCTCGCCAAACTCGAAGGACTGGGTTTGAAAAATATTTAAATGTAGTTTAATTGTCATTCGTACATGCAGTTTGGTCAAAGTTGTAGCTCTAATGTCGACCATTATCCGTTACGTGTTGTTGACGTTTTGAAAAGTCGCTAGTATTATCTGGAGTATGGGGATAGATAAATAAACCAATTAGAATCAAATTTTGTCCTCAAACGCGGGTGAAATAGACAAAACACCTGATAGTTCATCATTTTTCTCCCGTGAGATGTTCTACTGGCAATATTTACACCAGGCGGCTTGTTTGCAATTACAACAGTGTGACATGTTTTCAGCTGCTACCGTTGGGGGTCGCTACAGCCGTTCACCTGACTCCCATCTCCTCCCATCTTCAGTATCCTCAACTGATACACCAACCACCCCTGTTTTCTCCCTCATCCATCAACCTTTGTCTCCCCTTTTGCGATCCTCATATCTAGCAGCTGCATCTATATCATCCTCTGTCCAACCATCACATGTCCTCTGCACTTGTCCGTCCCACCCTTGCCTCTCTTCGACCTTGTTTGCGAACCACTGAATCGTCACGTTTCTCCTGATGTGTTTGGTTCAAAGTCATGTCCTGTCCAATTTTGTTACCCCCAGGGAAAACCTCAGCATCTTCATCTCTGCTTGCTCTGGCTGTGCCCCAGAATAATAATCGGAATATTAGTACTGTTTTGTTGTCTGTCAGGGTACAAAATAAGTTTTCTATCTTGGTATAAATTAACAAAAGAATATTAACCAACTAATCAACATCATCAGGTGCTGTGTTAGGCAACTGAAGCAGCAGTACAAAATCTATGAATTCATTTTTTTACTGTCACTAATGTCAAAGATTAACTTTTCTCAAGTGACGACTGATCATTTTCCGTAGTATTAGTTGAGTGTATCTGGCATCGCTCTCTGCAGGCAGCGTGTACGAATGCTTGCCCTGAGAATTAGAGAATTGTCGGAAGCTTTGCGCCATACCCGCTCACATTAGAATTCTCGGAAAACCGCTTTATGCAAATGTAATCTGCACCGCATATATCAGTGAGTGCATATCCAAGCGTGAGGCATCAGTTTGGCCTTGTGGTATCATTTTGACATTCAGCAGGTAGTGTTGTAGTACAGCTGAAGGAAGGCGTGGTGTCAGATGCGGTTATTAACGACCGCTTCTGGCTGCGTAGCATATGGTGGAGCCCCTTTCCCCCGGGAGCTCAGCTCAAACAGAGGATTCATGCAAATGCAAATGCGGGGGAAACGACATTTGAAGGCTGATATGACTAACTGCTGTGCTTTGATCCTCCCGTGGATGGTTACACTCAAGGAGAGTTTCTCCTTCAGGGAGCCTTAATAATGGTGATAATGTTCCTGTGCAGAGGCCCCATGGGGATGAGGAGAAGATGGGCTCAGAAGGATCCGAGGAGGATGACTACGTTCCCTACGTCCCGGTCAAAATCCGCAAACAACAAATGGTAGGTGGAGGACTACAATTTCCTTTCCGCCCCTTTGACGTTTGGTTATTTTGGTCGTCGTAAATGTTTTCGCAACGACCTCGCAGTTGCAGAAGATGCTGCGTTTGCGAGGGAAAGCGACGGACGAGGAGCAGAAGGACAGCGGCGGGGAGCAGAGGGACGAGGACGAAGGCCTGGGCCCGCGATCCAATGTCAGTCTTCTCGACCAGCATCAGCACCTCAAGGAGAAAGCAGAAGGTGTCCCTGTTTTAGAAACATAACCCGCCCTCGGTGTCTATTTCGACTCTGTGACGCTTACGCGCTTTTTATTGTGTTTATTTTGCAGCCCGTAAAGAGTCGGCCAAGGAGAAGCAGCTGAAAGAGGAGGAGAAGATTTTGGAGAGCGTGGCAGAGGGCAGAGGTATGACGATGACTTGCATGCAGTCATGCACAGTACTCTTAATGAGGTCTGTTTTGTAAGTAGTGTAAATAATAAAATCCACATTTCTTTTCAGCACTGATGTCTGTTAAGGAAATGGCCAAAGGTATCATATATGATGATCCCATCAAAACCAGGTGAGTTCATTATCAGCAGGTGTTGCAGGGTGCAGGGCGGCAAAGTAAGAATTTCATTGTGCAGGGAAACTTGTTTCCATACTGTACATATGTTAATAAATCTTTGAATCGAGAATCTTATGTGTTGAGTGCACGCACATACAAATAAGTTCATTGCTTGTCATAGCTGATATTGTTCGCAATCAATAATTTATCATTCAACTGCCCCACTTTATATGTATATACACATATTTGTCTTACATTTGTATTCAACATGAAACCTTCATAGACTAAACTCACCGACCAGATTCACAGTCAGCCCGCACGATTTATTTATTTATTTATTTATTTATTTATTTACTTACTTACTTACTTACTTACTTACTTACTTATATTTTATTTTATTTTATTTTATTTTATTTTATTTTATTTTGTTTTGTTTTGTTTTATTTTATTTTATTTTATTTTATTTTATTTTATTTTATTTTATTTTATTTTATTTTATTTTATTTTATTTTATTTTATTTTATTTTATTTTATTTTATTTTATTTTATTTTTATTTTATTTTTTTGTTTTTCTTTTTTTTCCTTTTTTTTTTTCGTTCCAACCATTTTACCCCAAGTTACATTATTTCAGCCTCTGGGATTTGGTGAAATATTCCACTGTGTGATTTACTATTTCTTGTTTGTTTAGCTTGCATCATTACCTCATTGTTACAT
>OMPJ01046403.1:6622-28535 GCA_900312935.1 Carapus acus | reverse complement strand
GACCACCGTCCTCTTACGGCCCCTCTTGCAGGTGGTAGGTCCACTGGAGGGCAGGCCCACGTCACCTTTTTGGGCTGTGCCTGGCCAAGCCCCATGGGCAGAGGCCCAGCCACCAGGCGCTCGCTGACGAGCCCCAACCCTGTGCCTGGCTCCAGGGTTGGGCCCAGTGACGTTGATTCGGGTGACGTAGACTGCCTCCATTTTTTCCTCCACATAAGGGGTCCGGTGCTGCTCTTAGTCTGACCCGTCACCTGAGACCTTCTTGCCTTGGGAGACACTTCCGGGGCCCCTGCAGGCCCCTGATAACTTGGCTATCGGGATCAATCGGGCACTCAAATCAAATTAGGGTGGCAGCTCGTGGAGGGGGCACTTTGGTCGTTGCTCCAGGGGTATGTAGTCCATGGCCCCCGACAAAGGGCTGTGCAGTCTTTGTACCAAGTCAAGTCAAGTCTATTTAATTTGTATAGCACCACATTAAATTCACTTGACTTGACTTGACCTGATCACTGGAGCAGGAGCTTGGTTCACATTGCCCGCAGTAAGTCAGACCTGGTTCCAGTGCATGTTTGCCTGCCACAGGGCTGCCCTTTTTCGGTCCTTCTCATTATTTATGTGGACAGGATTTCTAGGCGCAGCCTGGGGCCGAAGGAAGTCTGGTTTAGGGACCACAGGATCTCATTACTGCTTTTTGCAGATGATGTTGTCCTGGATCAGACCAGGATCTCCAGCGTGTGGAGGTGGGACTGTATCTTGAGGTCTTGTTCTCGAGTGAGGGTAGAATGGAGCAGGAGATTGACAGACGGATCGATGCGGCTGCGGCAGTAATGCGGTCGATGAACCGGTCTGTTGTGGTGAAGAAGTGATTAGCTCCATCATCTTGAATAATGATTTCAGAATGGCCTGATACCATTGGAACGATTAGGAGACATGTCTACATATGTAAAACCACACATCCTCTCTGTAAGTAACATGAGAGTGGTGTTCTAAATGGTTGTTAAAGCTTCAGCTCAATATAAACAGCAAATTCATCAAATATAGGGGTGCTCAATAGGTCGATGGCAATCGACCAGTTTATCGCCAAGGCAGTATTGGTAGGTTTTAATAGGTTTGACACTTGTCTATTGCCGCGTTCCACGCTACTCGTAACTGGTAATTAAATATTTTGAGATTCACGAGTTACAAACCGTTCCAGGCACCGCCGTCTTCTATTGGTCATTTCTAGTTACAAAAAATACCCTGCGTGACGTCGAACGCGGAAGTTGGAGTACAAGAATCGAGTTCAAAGTCGTGAGTTCACGGGTTTGGCTGTTGCCCCGCCCACTTGTAACTGGTAAATTACAAGTTACGAGTAGCCTGGAACGCGGCATATAATTGATCCCCTCATTTGATTGACATACAAGGCGCGCCCATCGGATGATCGAACAGTGAGCTTTAGGTCACCACGCATGCACAAAGAACAGCGTCGTGCGGCAAAACTGACAAGTGTTATCTCCACTTGTTAACTTACGCCCTCGCTTTATTCTTTTAAACTGACTCCCCACCCCACTCATCAAAAAATGAGTGCGGTTGCTGGACCAAGTAAGAACTCAAAAAGTTATCACTTTCACCTGGAATGGGGGTTGGACTTTTTTTCATTATGTCATTTTGAAAGTGCGTTTGCCTCATCTGTCAGACTACAATCGCTATGTCAAAGAAGAGAAATGTGGAGCGGCATTTTGGGGGGGGCGGCTTGGCTTGTTTGAATGCTTGGTTCTGATTTGCCATTATTGGTCACGTGAGTGGTCATTATTTTCGTATAATGACCGCACGACTATCAATAACGGACCGCTGCGAAATCAAAGACTCAGAGTTGAACCTGCTGCATTTGTATCTATCCGCGCCAAAGCATGTAGTTCCACTCTGGATTGTTTACGTACTGTTGCCCGTGTTACGCTGCGTCATGGAACAAACGTGAGCAATCTAAAAATGATTTTCAGCATATTTGGAAAGTATGAAACTTATCTTTGCTCGGCCGCGAGTTGTGCGGGGGGGGAAGGGAGAGGGGTGCGCACGACTATATTTTCAGGAGTTGTTGACTATATTTTCGCTCGGCCGCCAGGTGTCAAGGGGAGGGGCGACTATAGCGCTCGCGGGTCGCAGGAAACGTGACACGAGCTCCATTTGGCCCTGGGGCCGCGAGTTTGAGACCCCCTCTTTACAAATGGATTTCCGTCAATTGGAAAGAGAGGAGGAAAAGCTCCAGGCTACTCCTAATTCGTAATTTACAAGTTAAAAGCGGGCAGGGCAACAGCCAAACCCGTGAACTCAAGACTTTTACCTCGATTGTACTCGTATTGTTCGACGTCACGCAGTGTATTTTTTGTAACCAAAAATGATGGACCAATAGCGGACGGCGGTGCCTGGAACGGTTTGAAGTCGTGCCTCGTGAATCTCGAACTCGAAAGTTACCAGTTACGAGTAGCCTGGAACTGGGCAAAAGACCCCAAAAATGTTGACCTAGATTTTGTTGTGGTTTTGACTATCCAATGAAAGCATTTCAGTCATTAGACTGACACTGTTGTAAACCAATAAATTCAGTCAGATCCTTGGTATTAGCCATTCGGAAACACAGGAGGGAGGGTTCGTCCGCCCCTCAGGTAAGAATCTGTTGGAATCGACTTTAAACCATTCCAGGCATCGCTGTCTGTTATTGGTCCGTCTTTTTTGGGTACAAAAAATACACTGCGTGACGTCAAACGCAGAAGTTAGAGTACTTGTCCACAATTGAGTTCAAAGTCGTGAGTTCACAGCCCTGCCCACTTTTAAGTGGTAAAATACGAGTTCGGATTAGCCTGGAACGTGACATTGATCAGCGACTGGAGGGAATAGTTGCATAAGTAGAATGAACAGAGATGTGACGTGTTTTTTACCAACTCAAAATGGATAGATGATGGTTCACGTCATCTGAGAGCAGCGTCTTATAAGTGTCTGTTCCCTGTTGAGGTGCGGGTTTACCTATTAACCACAAGACGATCCGCCGGTATCAATTTCGGTACTCCGATATCTGCTCGCGTTTGTAGCAAACACATCAGTCAGCTTCACTACAAAAAGACACAAACGTAAATGCCGTCCTGAAAGGTAGAAAGACACGCGACACTTCCCGTCATGAATGAGTCAATCGTTTTGTAGCGAAAGTTGAACGTGCTCTCCGTGATAATATAGCTGTTGTCGCTGACAACTCTCCGTTTCCCCACCCCGGATAGAGACACTAACGTAACTATTGATGCTGATTGTGATTGGTCATTTATCTTAAACGTAAAGATTCAATCAATCGATCAATCGATCAATCGACTCAATCAATCAATCAATCAATTGATTTCTATCAAAAACATTTTTTTAGTCAAAAATTTGCTTTAATCTCTGTTGTTAATACGAAGAAGTCCTTCCAAGACGGAGAGTTAGTAAAAGAGGCATTCATTGAAGAAGCTGACTCTTTGTTCCAAGACTTTAAAAATCAAATCAAATCATTTAAAGCTGTCAAGGTGCTGTGAAGCCATGGCTGAAGATGTAACCCAACAAATGTGGAGGGACATCTGAGAGTTTTTCACTGCAGTTGGACGAATCTGCTGATGTGTATATGTGTAAATAACAGTTAAATTGTGCAATGTGGGTTGATGTAGTTGTGCAAGACAAAACAATATATTATAGAGGTGAAATGTTAGTGTAATTAAAATGTACTTTCCCCAAATCACAAAATATGCAATAATAATGATTTAGATAATATTTAAAAAGTATACATGTGACATTTCTTTGTGGGTAGATCAGCTTGCGAGCTGAAAAAGTGTGAGCACCCCTGATCAAATACATATGGTTGGAGGCATGGAGGATAGCACACATGAGCAACATGAAACGTTTAGTCAGGCATGTGCATGTCAAGGGAATGAATCACATCATCAGTTTAATCACAAACACAGCAATCATTTGTCCAGTCTCTCACTCAGTTCCTTGGCTGGTCGGTGCTGAATCCGGACACTTACGACAAGATGAACAAGCTGGAGAACAGGAAGGACATCTATCAGGACATGGTGTTCTATCATGTGAAATGCCGCAAGGATGAAATCCAGAACATCCTGGTTAGTATACATAAAAAAAATGACACAGTGCTGAATGTTCTGGTGCTCTGTTTTCTTAAAAGGTTGTACCACATGGCGTCATGTGTCTCAATTTTATGGGTCTCGCTCAGGTTGCATTCACACAGCAGTCTGAACAAGTGACTCGGGCCATTTTCATACATGGTCTACTTCAGATGTATGGGATACATAGTTGAGATACATAATGGAATGATAATCTTTGTCAAAGTGAAGGTATTCAGAACCATCTTGGCACATTTCATCCAACTTTTACACCGTAGTGTCACAGAGTCCACACTGGCATTGCATGTTGGTTGGATTTAAATTCAAACGAGAACAACCATACAAAAAAATAAGTTCTCGATAAAAATTCTGAATTGGCTGTGAATGAAGCCTTAGTTTTCTCAAACATTGCACAACAAATGAGACTTATGTTCTGCACATCAACTGCAGAGAGAGACTGTGATAGATGACATACAGTATTTGGTCAGATGGTGCCTCTTACACCAATTTCCCAAGACCTATTTTCTATGCAAAAAATGCAATCCTCAACCTCAAATACTTGTATGTTTCATAGAACACCAGAGAGCGATGGGGGAAGGAACCAGATGAGTGTGAGGAGGAGGAGCTCCAAAAGATTCTGGTGACAGAAGTGACAACCTAGCCACACTTATCAAAATGGGAAGGGTTCAAGGAATCACATTAGACACAATTTGCAGCTAAATAAAAATGTGTTTACCATCAAAGAGATATGTTTATCATCAATGTGAAATAGTGGACCTTTACCATTCTGCTTCTAGAATTAAAGTTTTTTCTTCCAATTTGTATCTGTGTATATGTAGTCCGAGGTTTTGCCAGACTCTAAGGAGGCTGAAATCTTCGAGTTTCACTTCTATGACTACGAACATACTGAGCTCAACCTTGTGAAGCTTGGTATCAAGATGTATTACGAGCTGAAAGTAGTGGACAAGTTCCACATTCCCAGAGAGGTAAGTGAGTATATCTTGTCTGCACTGTGTCTGAGTGCCATTGTAATGTCTCTTAAAAATGTCTCTTCGCCCAGGTCCTTGTGAGATTCATGTATTCAGTCAGCAAAGGCTATCGGCGAATCACTTACCACAACTGGAGACATGGATTCAATGTTGGGCAGACCATGTTCACCCTGCTAATGGTCAGAATTCATCTTTTGTTTCAATTCATCTTCATCTTAAGTTTGTCTTTTTAGCTTGTCTGTACGGCATTTTTGTAATGCCACTTTGCCTTTCTTTTCTTGAACATACTTTTGTTTGTTTGGTTTTTCTGTTTTAGTCAGTATTCTTCCATTTTGCAACTCAGGAGTAGGGTACAGAGATAAGTACATTTGTAAAATGAGCAGACCAGGTTTGCTGTGAAGTGAACACCATTTGGAGGCAGGTGTATATGTGTGCATGTGTTCTGTACATTCAGGTGCCAATACTTTTATTGGCAAGTGCCAACTTTTTATAAATTTTCGTAAGACGCTGGTTAACTTTCATTCACCATAATCATAATTTCTGATGGTTGTATGTGAGGATACTTTGTACAAAGAAAACAGAATTGTTAATTCTATACTGGGTGCATGTGCTCACTTGCTTGTGTGTGTGTGTGTATATATGTATTTCTGTGCGCTCAGACAGGGATGCTAAAGCGTTACTTCACCGACCTGGAGGCCATGGCCATGGTAACTGCTGGTTTTTGCCATGATATTGACCACAGAGGAACGAACAATCTTTACCAGATGAAGTAAGGCACTTGGCTGAGGACAAAGAGGTTTTGTAGCATTTCAGCGTGTTGGCAGTCCCATCCCAACATATTCCATATTCCAGCAGCTGGAGGGTATCTTGAAAAGCAGTTAGAATAACTGTCTCCATACCCATGGCAACAATTTCTCTGCACAATAGCAGCAATGACATTCAAGCAACGAGCGGTCATTCTTGCTGTACATTATTGATGATAATGTGATCTTGAACCTTGTCACTCCTCTCTTAGTCCACTCTTTCACAATTTATTTTATGAATCTATAAGCTGAAACTCCAACAGGCTGGCAAAATATGAGCAAGTATCACACCTTTGTGTAACATTTTAGGTGGAAAAGGATACAGCCAGCCAAGTTTAACGGGCAGCACTCACGGTTTGTGTGTGTGTGTGTGTGTGTGTGTGTGTGTGTGTGTCTGTGTTCATGTCCATGTTTATGTATATTAATCCAGGTCTGGAAATCCACTTGCTAAGCTACATGGATCCTCCATCTTGGAAAGACACCATCTGGAGTTTGGCAAGACTCTGCTGAGAGATGACGTAATGCATGCATGCATGTACTACACATACATGTACACTACTAATTGAAAGTTTGGACACATTTTCTCATTCAGCAAAGGTCTATGGTTTGGATGTGTCCAAACTTTTGAAAAATATGAAGTAAAATACTGTGTTCAAAAGTTTTGCTTGTGCATATTTCACGTGGGATAGGGTAGTTTTGGAGAATTTAGATTTCTTTCTCTTGTATTTTCAGTCCTTGAATATCTATCAGAATTTGAATCGACGTCAACATGACCTTGTCATCCACCTCATGGACATTGCCATCATTGCCACTGATCTGGCTCTCTACTTCAAGTTAGTGATCTTACATTTAAATACATCTACTGTTCTACAGTGCATTGGAGATATGGACAATTGCATATTAAATGCTTGTCACTTCATTGGACAAAAGAAAGGACAGTCAACAGTTACAATCTGATAAAGGCATTACTGAACGAATCAAAGCCTGATTTTGTTTACCAATAGGTTGAGGCATAGTTTGATTTGTGAGTGCTTGTGTAGCTAAAACAGTTTTGATATAGTACTTGGAAAAATTCATTCTGTTTTCAAATATGCACTTGGCATAGTATTCCCTGTAGGGTTGTGGGGAATGGAGCCTTAGACATTTACACGTCCAGTCAGATTACAGTCATATTACCTCTCTCTCACCTGACCTTATGTATCAACAGGCTTAAGACTCCAGTGTGTCCTGCAGATCACCTCGCTTTTGGATGGAGGGGTGAAAGTATAAACTTCACATTTTGTGTGTGGACATTCACTTTTCCAGTACTAAAGAGGGAATCTGTCAGGTGCTGCAGGGAAGGAATATGTCAGGTGCTGCAGGCAACACCTGGGAGCTGGAGCCTCTTCTCAATTGTACCTAATGTTACCATACGTGGGCAATCTGCAGGAGACATATACTGGTTTTCATCTCAACAGACTGGAAATCGCTTAGCATTTTCACGTAACCATAAAGATCTGATAACGGAGAGAAATCTAATGATTGCAAAAATCTGACATAACAAGGGATGTCCGATATTGGCTTTTTTGCCGATATCCGATATGCTGATATTGTCCAACTCTCAATTTACCGATACCGATAACAGCCGATACCGATATGTGTGCCGGAAAACGCTTCAGGATCGCATAGGCACTATTTCAGTGTAACGCAAGCATTATTGTATTTTTATCGGTTTTTATTTTATCGGTTTTAAAAGCAAAAAAATCTGATACCGATATTACATTTCTATGCTAATATCGGGCCGATAATATCAGTGAGCCGATATTATCGGACATCTCTATTTAAAATCCTTCTCCTCACTCACAAGGCGCAAAATAATCAGGCACCATTGTACCTTTAAGAGCTGATCGTCCCTTGTCATCCAACCAGAGTTCTGCGATCTGAAAGCGCAGGGTTATTGGTGATTCCTAAAATCAGCAAGAGTAGAATAGGGGGAAGAGCCTTTAACTATCAGGCTCCTGTCCTGTGGAACAATCTTCCAGCTTCAGTCCGAGGGGCGGATACCCTCACTGCTTTTAATAGTGGGCTAAAATTTTCCTTTTTCCTTTTTTCCCTTTCGAAGTCTGTGTGACTAGAATTAGATGACGCACTGAGCTTTCCTCTCCTCCTCTTGCTCGATCTCCTCTCCCTCTCCGCCTCACTTGCACCCATCCACCCTTACCTGCATCCTTGCCTGGTAAATGCATGTTACTAATTGGGCTTCTTCCCCAGAGTGTTGTCTTTTGCTTTATTACCTGTAGCCGGCAGCTAGAACACCACCAGTGATGACGGACCTCCAAACATCTGGGTCCTGCTCCTACTGCTGTGCATCCCTACACGTGTCTCTGTCTCTCTCCGCCTCTCTCTCTATCTCTCTCTCCTTCCCTCTCTCGCAACCCAAACGGTCAAGGCAGTTGGCCACCCACCTGCAGCCTGGCCTGCCTGCCCGACCTTTCTTCCCTATTATGGAGGTTTTTCCTCGCCACTGTCGCTAATGGGGGATATGTTGGGTCTCTGTGTGCCCATCCAACAGACCCTAACTGTTTACATGCTGAGGAGCACTACCTGCTCCATTTTGTAATGCACCTTCAGATAACTCCTGTTACGATTCAGCGCAACACAAATTGACGTCACTTGACTTGACTTGACTTGACTTGACCTTGACTTTCCAACCAGATAGGTCAACACAATCTTGTGGACTGAGAGGATGCCTGATGACTTTCAGAGGAGTGCACTGATGCCAATTTTTAAGAACAAGGGTAATGTGCATGCCAATTACCCCAGTATTGGAGAGACCATCTTTGAGAATGCTAAAGGGGAAAAACACAGGTCAGGGGACAAGTGTCTTTGTGGACCCAGAAGTGCATGATAACATATCAATAGAGCAACTGTATTAGGATGTCGGTAGTGGGAGAGAAGAATGTGCAGATGGTGCTGGACATGTATGATAACAGCAAGCCAATGGTGGGATGTGCGGCGTGACAGATGTGTTTAGGGTCTGACTGAGGCTACATCAGGGATCAGCTCTGAGCCCCTCTCTGTCCACAGTGGTTATGGACTGGTTGACCGATGATGTCAGGCAGAAGACACCATAAACGTTGTATCTGTATTGAGAGAGGAGGGAAGAGGGCAGGTGGAAGAGAAGTGGAGATTTGAACTGGAGAGTAAAGGAATGAAAGCCAGAGGAATGGTGCACATGTGTATGACTGAGAGAGGTAGATGGACAGATGAAATTGCCAACAGCAGGAACAGTGTGGAGAAATTTGCACAAATTCTGTATTTTGATCATGCATCCAAAGCAACAAACAGTGTTAGGGGTCAAGAATGTCAGGGGTGCTGTGTAGCAAAAAAATAGCTGCTACATTGAAAGGGAATGGCTAGAGAACAGTTGCTGGTATAGCTTCAAGACCGTGGCTCGGTCGAAAAGACAGAATGTAGACACCAGAAATGTACAAATTAAACTCACTTTTTGTTCCCATTATTAGATGGAGACAGATGTTATTTAATTCTACAGAGATATAATATTTTATTTTTCTGCTTGTAAGCTGTGTGTCACTGACATGTATTTGTATTCAGGAAGAGGACGATGTTCCAAAAGATTGTCGACCAGTCAAAGACCTATGAGGACACAAATGAATGGACCAAATACATGATGCTAGAGACAACACGAAAAGAGATTGTTATGTAAGCTCAAATAGTCTCTCATTTTCTCTATTGTTTGCACTTACACACACATCTATACAACAGCTCTGCAATAACATACCGCAGATCTCACTTGCCTTGCGTTTTTGTTAAAAACATCCACTAGAATGGTTTATGCCAAGTAGAACAGGACTGAGATAGCCTCATGATCCATTTGCAGTGAGAAGTGCATATGAATGGAGGTACATATGCCTCCATTCATATGCCCAATGCAAGCCCGGACATCCCCCTGCCCCATAGAGTACTTCTGCTGGGGCGTGGAAGTGAATATTAGTGGATGTTCAGTCGCACAGCGGAACTGTGATAAAAGAGAGTGAAGGAGGCATCACGCACATCACAAAATTTAAAGACTATAGAGCTAAACTAAATTGTGAGCTTGTGAGGGGAGGTGAGGTGAGCTGTCACTGCACTGTCACAAGTCCACGATCAACCTACAACCTGCTTAAGGAGAGCTTGCAGTAGAGTAGTATTGGATTGGAAATCAAACATAAAACTGCCATACCCATGAACAACAACTGCTGTGCAGGGCAGGTCAGTTCAGGCAAACGCAGGACATCCTGCTCCACATTGGAGTGGGGCAGGCTAAGGCCATATACCAACAAATAGAACCCTACAAATTCTACTGAGCATGTCCAGTCCATGAGGGAGGCGGTCATCAGGGAGAGCTTGAGTAGCACTGTTTACCAGTACATTATCCAGGACTGAGGCCAAAAGGGTGTAAAAAAAAAGAAAAACTTTTGAGAGCCCCTTGTCCTGAACTACTACCCTATTGAGCTGATAGGGCTGAAAGCCACTTTTTTTTTTCCTTGCACCCACCACATTACAAATCTGGGGCGAGACATCAACTCACTCACTGACCATGGAAACCAGTCAATTCTACTGCTCAGTCATTGTGTGACATCATTGCAGAGGGCCAGGGGCAGCTGCTGCAAGGACTGGGAGACTAGGTTCAATGCTGATATACGAGGGTCTGGTGACAAAAGATGATGAGGCACCGCACTCAGCGTTGCTGCTAGGTCAAGGTGACTGCCAACAGACCCCATATTGTGCATGACAAACAAGCCGAATGTGCAGTAAGAAAAGCCAGATGTACATGGTGCTCAGCCTGGTAGAGCTAGGGTGGAGCTGCAAACACTGGCAAAATGGTTTGGTTGGGACAAAATCGTTTGGTTGGGACAAAATCGTTTGGCTCGGCAAAATGGTTTGGTTATGCAAAATGGTTTGGTTGGGACCCCCATGGTGCCCCAGTGCAGGTAATATAGGAGGTAGAGCCATAATTCAGACAGAGGAGTTAAGACAGCGCCACGCCACCCTGCCACATTGACCTCAAGCCAGTCCTGGGAGGGAGCAAAGATTGTGAGGATGCACAAGTGGGCCCCAGTCTGAGAGCCCTTTCACAGCCCTCAACGAAGACATGCAACAGTAAGGGTTTGTTCCTGAGTTTGGGAACAAACCAAACCAGCTCACCAAACTTACAGAGGCTGCACGGGCACTCGAGTCCCACCACCATACTTTTCAAAAGAGTTCTGAATTACTAGCCATATAACAGTCAGTTAAGTACAAACCTCCCTGTCCTCTATTTATCTCACAGAGTTGATAAGCGCTGTGGTGCCAATCTAGTAATTGTGGCAAATTACAGTTAATCATTTGTAAACAAATGTATTGTTTACTGTGGTAGTTGTAAAAGTTATGTGTTTCATCTTTAGGGCCATGATGATGACTGCTTGTGACCTGTCTGCTATCGCTAAACCCTGGGAGGTCCAAAGTAAGGTAAGTTAGGAGGATCTAATTTATTTACACAAGGGAAAAATACGGTATAGGCCTTCACAAAGGGGCATTTTTATGTCACCTGCTCAATGACTGAACTTAACACATCTGTCAATGTTAATGGATTTAATGAAGATTTCTGCTCAGAGAGAGATCAAAAAAATTTATCATTTCTCAAGGAAGTTCATCTGAGCAGACAGGAATATGAAAGATTTAAGAGAGTAACATCCAGGTATACTATAATATGTAAGCCTACAGTAGTTTTTGTAGACTCTTTTTCTTTTTTCTTATTTTTCAAACCTTTGTAAACTTTTGAACATTAATACATGATCAATGGATCAATACAGTGGAACCCCGAGATACAAAAGACCCAGCATACAAAAAAATCATTTCACGAAACGGCATTCAAAGAATTTTCCGACTCATAATACAAAAAAATTACTCACGATGCGAAACGAAACGAGATTGCAGTCAGCAAAAATTGTTAAATGAGCAAGTCTTATTTATTCAACCATATATCATTCTTGTTTTACCGTTGTTATCAAATTTAAAGTGTTTTTTTTCTGATGGCTTGGCACGAATTTGCTTTTTTACATATAAAACTTAATACCTTATACCCAATACCTAATACGAAGGAATCATTATACGACGGCTACTCCGGATACAAATTAATTTTGTATCCTGAGGTATCACTGTGTAATATACAGTGGAACCCCGAGGTACGAAAGCCCCACCATACAAAAACATCATTTTATGAAACGGCATTCGAAGAATTTTCCAACTCATAACACGAGAAATGACTCACGATGCGAAACGAAACAATATCGTAGTCAGCAGAAATTGTTAAATTAGCACGACTTTGAACTCGATTGTACTTAAGTACTCCAACTTCCGCGTTCGACGTCAGGCAGTGTATTTTTTGTACTCAAAATTGATGAATCAACTGCAGACGGTGGTGTCTGGAGCGGTTTGAAGTCATGACTCGTGAATCTCACACTCCCAAGTTACCAGTTACAAGTAGCCTGGAACGCGGCACAAGATCCTGCTCTCCCATTGGTTATCTCCTCTGATGCGAGTCGCCGCCATAAGATCCTGCTCTGCTATTGGTCCGCATCTCTCGCACTGTGTACCTGCCTGCATCATTCGGCTAGTTTGTTTTGACACGCTAATATCTACCTCATTTACAGGTATTAAAGGTTTAGCTTTCCAAATTTCCATATTTCCAGGTATTACAGGTTTATTCGACCATATATTATTCTAGTATTACCGTTGTTATCAAATTTAAAGTGTTTTTTTCCTTAGGGCTTGGCACGAATTAGCTATTTTACATATAAAACTTGACTCAAAATACAAAGAATTGTTATCCGAAGAATACTCCGCAACGAATTAATTTCGTATCCTAGGGTATCACTGTAATCTGGCACACCTCTACCCGTCATCACCACCTTGCGGAAGACGATGGAAAGAGTGGTGTCAGCGCAGAGCAGGCACACTTTGCTCCCCCTCCTGCCTCTTGTGTTTAGATATTGCGCCGTCACGTCATGTAACTTAGACGCGTAAACAAACAAGCAAGTTGCCGGCTCAGGTTCATCAGCACAGCACACGCACAGACTAAATACAACAGCAGGATGGCAGAGGAAAAGAGGATGAAAATTAGACAATAGCAAAATGTGGGATTTGTAAAAGGCCAGTTAGGTATTGTGGAAACACTGCCAATTTATATAAACATGTAAAAAAAAACGTTAAAAGAAAACATGGAGTTACAAAAATGGCAAGGGGGGAAGAGAAATCCCGCACCCCCTGGCCCCACTGCAAAACCCCCAATACAGAGGCAGAGTTCATTGGCAGTGGCCTTCCAGCATGGCAGGGAATGTCCAGTCAAATAGAAAAAATATTGACGCTTCAATGTGGTACATTTATCCCATTGAAATATGTAATGTAAATGACTTTGGCAATTGTCCTTTAAGATTTTTCAGAAAATCTTGTGATAATATGGCATTTTCTCTTTACTTATGAGCTTTTTCTTAATTCTGTCCAGGTTTAACAAGAGATGTCCGATAATATCGGCCCACCGATATTATCGGCCTGATATTAGCATAGAAATGTAATATCGGTATCGGATTTCTTTGCCTTAAAACCGATACAATAAAAACCGATAAAAATAGAATAATGCTTGCGTTACACCGAAATAGTGCCTATGCGCTCCTGAAGCGTTTACCAGCGCACATATTGGTAGTGGTTGTTATTGGTATCGGTAAATTGAGAGTTGGACAATATCGACATATCGGATATCTGCAAAAAAGCCAATATCGGACATCCCTAGTTTTATCTATTTACTACTAATGAAAAGGAAATCTCACAAATAAACGGTCAATAAGCGGTCATGAAAATTTATTGAGATTCAGCAAGTCAATGATGCATTCACCTTATTTGTTGAGAAGTATTGGTATCAGTATTGGTATTGGCGATACTGGCCTATATTGTGGTATCGGATCAATACCAGTATATGCAGTATCGCACACCACCAGTGTCCAGGAAGTATTAATTATGGCTTCTTATATGAATTGTGAAATAAAAATATCGTCGTCATCATCTGTACAACATAAAAACACATAAAATTACGACGTTTGCACCCATGCTGGCTTAAATGCATTGGGTGAACTGCAGTCTTAAGTCACTGCGAGTTCCACCAGTCAGCACTGTTCCCTTATAGCCACAACCTCATTAGTCAAAAAAGAGTCTTCTCCTCTCAAGATAGCGATTGCACAGTAGGTGGCTCAAAAAGTTTTGGATGGTGAAATGCAGAAAAAGAACACACAATCATGAAAAGCCCCAGAAATTACAATGGGACCATTCAGTGTTCATTCAGTGTCCTCAGAAATGAAGCAATAGCGATTTTTAATGCTGTATTGGGGTGGGATAACAAACCATCCACAAATGGTCAAGAACGTCTGAGGTATGAGCATTTAGAGCATTTGGAGATTGTGTCACCATTGTAACAGCAAGAAACCAGCACACCTCCCAGGACGCAACTTCAATGCAGGTTTGTTAAATAGTGCTGAAATAGCAATGCAGGGAAGGGGAAGAAAGGGGAAGTGTAGTACTGCTGGCACCTTATGTGGTGGCTGGCAGTCTAGAAAAAATAGGGCACTGACTGTTTGTCAGCTGTTATGAGGAAAGGATGCTGTGTTTTTCTTTGTAGAATGAGTGATGTTTTTCCAACACAAATTCTCTCAATGTTTCTCTCAATTCCCCCTCTGTTAAGTGTAGTTTTGCCTGACTGGGTGTTTCTCTCTTCCCATAGGTTGCACTTAGTGTAGCTGCAGAGTTTTGGGAGCAAGGAGACCTGGAGAGAACAGTCCTTGAGCAACAACCTATTGTAAGTTGAAAGAATGTTTGGGAATGAAGTGGAATAACTTGTGATATCCCATTTGAAGTCAGTTAATTATTCCGCAGGACAGGTTTTTAAGGTAGGATATTTAGACAGAAATGGTAGGATTGATTCGATTAGTCTGTTTACTCCTGTCATATACGAAATCAGCTGCTCAATGTTGAATGAGACAGAAGGCTTTGTGTGTGTTGAATTTGAGGTTAGATGGTGGTAAACTTGATTTGAAGTGGGAGGACAAACCTTCCCTATTCTATTGTGATCCGTGTAGAAGCCACAGCTCATTACACGTGCACCAAAAATCTGATCAAGATCTAATCTCTAGATTGCCCATTGTATTCAACAGATTGTGTAAACATTGTGTACACAGCAAATTTTGATATAAGTGTGGAAGGTAGAATTCCATTTGGATAGTTTTGGCTAATCGTAATGCATTGCCCCAAGTGATCAGCGTGCAAGTGATCATTGACACTTGAGAAACCTATGGTTCTCTGACTGAATTTCAGTCCAGCTTTTGACGCACCAATCTTTCAATAGAGCCTAAGTGTGTCCATGGGCTGCAGTGAATTGTCTGACCAGAACAGGATAATGATACCTGATCATGCCTCTCACGAAATGCTTTCAGGGCCACTTGGTGCTAGTTATGCTATGATCTCATCCCATGAGTTTTGGGCAAGTGGCCAGGTGAAGTTACTTGCTTTGTGGAGCCTCCTCTGCAGCGAAGACCAGACAAATTTTGTGTTAAATGATATCAAAACTTTGATTTCATCATGTCAAGTAAGACAAGACCATGTTTCTTGAAAATATCAAAAATTATTGTTATTGTTATTATTATTATTATTATTATTATTATCATCATCATCATCATCACCATCATTACTATTATTATTATTATTATTATTATTATTATTATTATTATTAAAAGCATGATTTAACTGTATGTTACTGCATGTCTTCCACAAGAAATCTTAAACTTGTCAGCCAGGATTCTTACTGAATTTTGAAATTTTTATTGCATATCTGAGGCACATTAACCTCTCAGATCCAGTTATTAAAATGATGTGGTTACACCCACTTATTGGATTCCTTTATACTGTTCATAAGATTACAGAAAATGTGTCTCTCCATTACCATGTCATTTCTATTTTAGAAACAGAATTCTACTTGAATTTGGTACCTTTGTTCCATCTTATGCTCCACTGACTGTTGTGACGCTGTGTTGGTCACTAATGCACTACTGAACCAAATGCAAGATCAGGTTAATGATCAATTCTGTCTCTGTGTTCTTCTTCCTGTAGCCTATGATGGACAGAAACAAAGCAGCTGATCTGCCAAAGCTTCAGTGTGGTTTCATCGATTTTGTCTGCACTTTTGTTTACAAGGTCAATCAATGGATAACACACACACATGCACAACTGATATGGAGCTCTGGAAAATATATATGCATATACTTCGCGCATGTTATGTAGTTACATAGTTACATAAGAATATCTTGTTTTAAGAAAAAGAACTAAAATATGGATGACTTGGTGGACAGACAGACAGAGGTGGTTAAGATGTGGCCCTTACATTTAACAACTCGCATTCATGATACCAAGTGACTGAATATGACTGGTATGACAGAAAATGTTGTGCATTTTCTTTGTGGTTATTCTGAATTGATAAGATGCATGATGTGTTCTGCATCTAGGAGTTTAGTCGTTTTCACCCAGAAATCAACCCAATGTTTGAGCGGTTGTTGAACAACAGGAAAGAGTGGAATGCCCTGAAAGAAGAACATGAAGCCAAATTGGCAGTAATAGAAGAGGCACGGAAAGCAAAGGAGGAGGAAGCTCAGAGGGCTGCAGCGGCCAGACAAGGTATAAGATCAGGATAATCGATTCTTTTCTGTCATGGTACATTGCTATACAAGACACAGCAATTCAGTTTAGCGGCCCTATTTTAGAAGAAACATTAAAAAATTGTGCTTAACATATGTGCAGTGTCTAGATATGGGACAAATTCAGAATACGTTGTCTCCAATATGACATTGACTGATGTTACCTTCTTAAATAATTTTTTCTTGCTTTCTCTCTCCTTCCCCTTAATTTCCTTTTCCGTCCTGTACTTTCCTTTAATCATTACAACTTTCGTCCCCCCCCGACCATTTTTTGTTTACTTGTTCCTTCCTTCCTTCTTTCCTTCCTTCCTTCCTTCTTTCCTTCCTTCCTTCCTTCTTTCCTTCCTTTCTTCCTCCCATCCTTCTGTCCTTCCCGTCTTCCTTCCTTTCCTCCCTTCTTCCTGCTCTCATTCTTTCTATCGTGCAGCCAGTCAAGCCCAATCGAAGACATGTATTATTTGCTAAGTGATAACCAAGACTACAGTGTTCAGTGTGCAGGTACTCAACATAAATCATAAATAGTCATCAATGAAAATATGTATTTTGTTTCCTGATCCCAGTACTGCATTTCCTGTTTTCCTGGTCGCATTTTGTTAGACTTTTGCATGCAGAATTTAGTAATGCTACAGATAAAGCAACACAAGGTGTATTTGCATGTGAAAACTTGTGTGTGTTGAAGAAATGAAGCGATAAAATTGTGTTATCAATCTACTCCCAAATTGTATTCATTCCCTTTGCTTTATTTGATGTGTTAAAATTAAAAAATACCCTGCAAGAATCACTTAACAGACTATGCCACATTTTTGTGTTTTATAAGAGAAGGAAGACACACTTAATACTACACATGAATAAGAAATTAAAATTTTTATACTTTGTTAATATTAACAAATGCATACATGGAAATGTTATGTACATGCACTCAAGAACAACCATTTTTCACAGAATCCATGGTAGGTAGGCCGGTAGGTAGGTAGGTAGATAAATGCTTAAATGCTTAAATTAGGCACAAGTGTAACTCATAAATTTATTTAAGCATAAGTAAGTCTGTGTACTGAACATGTACTGAACATGCAAAATTGGCCTGGGATGTTTTTTAGCACTGGCAGTGAATCAAATCAAGATTAGAACTGAAAATTCTTCTCCTCACCTACCTATACCTACCTACCACCTCACCTATATTTAAGAGCTCATTCATCTCTCTACACTTTTCCAGACCATGTAGCCACCTGCCCATTTGACATGCTCAATTACATTTACAGTGAGAAGCTGCTGCATTTGTACAGTAATTCAAGCTGTGCCCTGCATCTACTCCTGACGCTCCCTGTGTCAGTCGCTTCAGGTGAGAGGAGCTTTTCAGCATTGAAGCAGAATCAATTTTATATGAGGTCCATCATGCACCAAGAAAGGCTCACAGAACTGGCACTCACTTTAATTGAGCATGATGTTTGCCAGTCTTTGGACATGGATGACATTGTGGTTGCTTTTGCTGAAGCCAAGGTTTGCAAACTATTGTTTTAGTTAATTTGCACAGGATGATTTGATTTGAAATGTTGACATTTCACTTCTGTGATGACGGACCACTAAAGCGTCTGGGACCCTCTCCTGATCCATACGCCGTGTTTATATTTACAAATATATCTACATACAGTTTACATACCGTATTTTCCACACCATAAGGCACCCTTTAAAGTCAGGATGTTTCTCAAAAATTGATAGTGCGCCTTTTAACATGGCACGCCTTATGTGTGTACTGAGGTCAAAAATCTGTAAAAATGATGCCAACACAACTGTAGTAAGAGCTCCACTAGATTGACTGCCGGACCATGTCCTGTCATTATAAGGACGTAATACGCACATTACGTACGCTGGCAGCGATAAACCGATTAGAGAACATTACAGAAAGCTAAGCAAAGTATGTACACTTACCTCCGCCACGCCCTGGATAGGTATACTGCACTACCGGTAAGCTGCACACCGCATGTGTTCGACTACAGACAGACAACAATGGCACTCGTGAAGGCAAATGAATTCGGAGCTTGCCATTATCCTGGGAGGATTAACAAAATCTGGATGGATGAGAGAAGGCAAGCACAGCTTTACCAAGACTGGGAGGCAGCAACATACGAGTTGTGCCTCCATCTGTGAGTGGATTGTGGATGCCTTGGCCAAGGTATCTGCTAGAACTGCTGGCTGAGTGTTCGCGAAAGCCGCCATCATTGATGAACAGCCACCCAGCAACGTAGACTGCCCGGCTGTTCAACTCAGATACCGAAGATGAAGATTTTGACGGTTTTGATGCACCAGAATAAAAGTAAATAAAACTAAGATAGAATAAAACTAATAATGTCAGTGTATTTTTAGATTCAAAGGGAAATATAGTTCAATCAAACTCATGCTTTGCTTCTGTCAGCTTGTATTAGCATGCGCCGAACAATATGGTGCGCCATTTGTATGACTGTAGTACAAAAATAGACCCCTACATCGAGACTTTGCGAAATATGGTATGCTGAATTCAATTGTAACTTTGTCAGTATTACTGAGTTCTGCAGTGCATCTGTATACTTGGGGTTAGGGCCTGGTCTGCCTGACGTTTCTTCCCACTTCAGGGGAATCTTTCCTTGCCACCTTGCCTAGTGTTTGCTAATGGGGCAAAAGTGTTGGATCTCTGTCTGTAACTTTATCTTTCTTATTGTTTTATACGTTTTTTATAGTGTTATAGATTTTTTGATATTTGACATTGTTTTTAGACATGAATATTTTTTACTGCATCATTTGCACTCTCTTGAAATGTAGGTTGTTATGGTATGGTTGGTATGGTAGTGTTTTTTTTTCTTTTCTTTTCTTTTTTTTTTTTAGAAAATGTTCAATTTAAAAAGTATATGCAACAGCAATTTTTGCCCTGTCGTTTTTTTTTTGTTTTGTTTTGTTTTTTTTAAATAAAGTAAAGTCAAACTTACACAACTTCAACAATGTCCATGTGATGTGGCCCCTGTAGGCTTTGGCTGGGTGGGTGGGCTGATAAATCGTTCTATAAGATAGTTAAATCATTGATAAATTGCCAAACTGGATTTTTTGGGGGGGCGCGGGGGGTTTCATGTCCATCATTTTGGCTGGGGCCCACAACTTCCTTGAAACGGCCCTGCTTGTTAATAGACAAAGGACGCACTAATTTCCCTCTCCCGTGTACAGGAGTGTGTCGGGGTGGGCAGCCATTTCTTTTGCTTGGTTTTCCCCATGTGTTGTTAATTTAGGTTCATTTAGGGTACGTAATCTCCTTTATTTCAGACTGTTCCATTTTGTTTGTTGTTTTGGCCTTTTCCCACTCTGAAGTCACTAACACTTCTCATGGTTCAGCTGTTTGTCTAAATTGTTGATTGATTGTCAATAAATTTGGGCTATTGCTGACACCTGCTCTCTGATTTCTGAGGCAGATTGGATTTGATAAGATGAGGAATTTCTATGTTGTGCAGTGGCTACCCCTAGATGGGGCATAGTAAGGTGGGAAAATGTCAGTCAGTGCCTGCATTTGAGTCTCCCAGATGCTGATCATCTTCTTATCCTTATATTTAAGAGACAGTATTGATTAACCACGAGCTTGCAAGAAACAAAATTTTTTAAAAGCGTAGTGTGTCTCACCTTTCACCTTAAGCCTACATAGCATCTGTTTTCACCTTCAATCAACATTCACCCTCAATCAACTTTCCACCAAATGCCTAAAGGCTGGCTGCCTGTTGAATCGCAAATAGAATTTAAGATTCCCCTCTTAAGCTACAAGGCGCTTATTGATAAAGCACCATCAAATCTGAAAGAGCTGATGGTGCCTTACCATTGTGGTGGAAAATAAGCGCACAAACACATAAACAACATGCACATTTGCGTGCGTATTCATACAGACACAAATCACTAAGGCCGCATACAAGGGCAGGTCATGTCTTGTTTTTATGTCCTTCAGTTCAGGTTGACAACAGGGAGGCAGAAGTCTCTAAGATAGGAACGTTACTGTCACGGAATGGGAATGAGGCTCAACCGCAGACAACAAAGCCAAAAACACAAAGGGGCAGGCGAGTGTCAGTTGGACCGAACCCAGGCAGGGGGGCCACTTCTGGGTGCAGGGGAAGGGCTGGAGGGACAGGAACTGGGTGTGTCCACGCGGGTTGCAGAGCGGGGAGGGGCTGGAGCTAAGACGAGGCAAGACAGATCAGAGCAAGACATGATCCAGCAGGTCAACGGAGCAAACACAGGCGCATGAGGCACAGTGTCAACAACGGTCTGGCGCTGAGGAGTGGTCTAGCTGGCCTTTACAGGATAGGTGATGGAATAATTGGAGGCCACCCCCAGTTGCAGGTGCTCGTGATCCTGTAATCAGGCACTCCACTCAGACGAACCCAGTCACATGCACACACACACACACACACACACACACACACACACAGAGGGAGGGGAGGAAAGAAAGGAAACAACAGCAACAACAAACTGTCTCATGAGCTGGAGGTAGAGGTAGAGCTGTAGTTTCTCGGAATAATGGAGACGGAGATGCATACCAATGGATGTTGCAACGGAAAGGGCGATGTGCACCAATGGATGTTGCAACAAGTAGACATACATGCATGCGCAGACTGATACAGCACTCACACATACACTGGGAACTGGGACCATAAAAGATGTCGGCGACAAGAGATGTTGGGTGCATTCATGATTTGGCTGTAAGAAAGTATTGACGTCAATAAAACTCCCGAAGCAGTCTGGTGTCATGTCTTTTCGATCAACCTCCAACATAACTGGTGTCACAAACAGGATGGCAAAGGGTAGAGGGTGAATCCGCTGCATCCCATCATCTGAGACGGTCGTGCAGATTGCGCAAAACAGGTGGGAGTTTTAAGTCCTATCAACATTGCACGATCAGTCCTCACTACTGGGGTGCAGTGGATCTAATCATCTAAGTCCCTGCCGAAAAAATAAGAACCGGGAGGAGAAGTGACGGGAAGCTAATTGTAGCTGGGTTGATTCTGTGCACAGGAGGTTGCTGAAATTGTGTTTCAAATTGTGTTGAAGTCTTAAGACTGGAGTCCAATGTGCGGACCATTGGATTATTTTAAGACAGGAGTCCAAGGTGCTGAACACTGGGTTGTCTAAGACTGGAGTCCAATGTGCTGGACATTGTGTTGTCTTTGTTTTGTCAGTCCCAGACTGGAGTTCGGCAATGTGCTAAAGATTGTGTCTGTGCAGTCTGAGGAAACTGAAATCGGGCCTAAATT
>OMPJ01046401.1:294-41863 GCA_900312935.1 Carapus acus | reverse complement strand
ACAGGTACTCTGCTTTTACATTCGCGCTTCTGTCACTTCTTCCGACGTGTGTTTGTCGCCGCAGCTTGAAATACACGTATCATACTTACCCACGCATCGAAAGTTTCATGCTTCCCAAATATGTTGAAAATAATTTTTAAACTGCTCATGTTTGCTCCGTGACGAAGCGTGACGCGGGCAACAGTACGTAAACAATCCAGAGTGGAACTAGACGCTTTGGCGCGGATTGATATGAATGCAGGAAGTTCAACTCTGAGTCTTTGATTTCGCAGCGGTCCGTTATTGATAGTCGAGCGGTCATTATACGAAAATAATGACCGCTCACGTGACCAATATCGGCCAATCAGAACCAATCATTCACACAAGCCGTGTAATAATGTTTATTAATAGCATATGAAAGACGCAGATCTGTTCCTGAGTCACTGTTTATCGTATTCAAGGACATGGCATGGCAAAAGTGTTATAATGGGTTTTGATTAAAATGGCAGCTTTTCTGCTATGCTAATTATTCCGCCATGATAACATCTACCAAATGGGGGGTTGTAAAACCAACAACGATTTGGTGCTGAGTGCATCGTAAAAGTAATTAGAATGTTCATGTCTAGTAGCAGCCTACCCATGCAAGCCAGCTGTTAAGTAAGGGATAATGAACACGGTGGAGGTCATGGTCTATATTCTGTCAGTTTTTTTTATTGACATAAAGTGTGATCGAACTTAAACAGTATGTCCATGAGTGGTTCCTGTAGGCTTCGGCTTGGCGGGTGGGCAGATAAATTATTGATTTTTTGGGGGGGTCAAGGTGGGGCTCAATGTCCATCATGCTTGGGCCCCCCAAATTGTGTGTGTGTGTGTGTGTGTGTGATGGAATAATAATGGATAATTCAGTAGGGGTGGGAGCCCAGGGGTGGAGCAAGGTGTAAGTTTGTGCATACACACGTAAATATATTATCTGCGTGTGCAAGTCCCAACCCCATACAATTACATAAATTAAATTGAATTCTATCTGTATAGCCGCAAATCATACCACAAGTTATCTCAAGGCGCTTTCCAAGATGGAGCAGGTAGAGCTCCTTTACATGTAAACATTCAAATTCTCTAATATCCACAGAGACACACAGAGACCCAACATATCCCTCAATAGCACCAGTGGCGCTGAACAAATGAAATTGATTTGAAATGGATTGAGCTGAGTTGAACTGAATTGAAAAAATTGAGGAAACCTCAGAAACCTGGGAAATACACCCACCTTTGCACCGCCCCTCGACCCCACACATCCCTTGTCCCACGAGAGAAGACGAGGGTGGAACGGAGGTGGTTTTACAAAATGCTTTATTTCTCTCCAACTGGTCAGTCCTGAGCCCTAAACTTGAAGCCTCAAAGCTCTGGAAGCTCCATCTTGGGATTTTGACAGTGAGTGAAACCTGTCCAGGAGATGTCCTTGTGGAGGACAGAGGTCACTGGATGGCCTTGGCGCAGACGTACGGCCGCTGATGTAGACAGTTCCGGTCGTTGAATCTCTCTGGACAGATGAGAGACGTCATCGAGCACAAAGCAGCAGTTTTCGGACGGTGAAAGTTCTGCGTGGCGTTTCAGGCGGCGAGAGGTTCCTACTGTTCCTACTGAGAAGCTCCACACAGTCCTCATTCCCTGAAGCGTTGTCGGGTTGCCGTTTGTGCCAGATCTTGAAGTCAAAGGGAGTGCGGTCGCTGTACCTGAAGCGGCCCTCCTGGAGGGGCAAGGAAGAGGAGACAAGTTGACGTGCCTTGCTGAATGTGTGGTCTAGGTAGCCACGATTCTATCCATCCGTCCCCATACCTGCGGATGTCTAAGGGGACCAGCGAGTGCAGCCAGCCCCTCCTAAAACAAACAGGACACACACACACATTCACATACAGATATGGAGTCAAACCCTCACGTTCTCCCTCCTCCGCAGGTGAGACTGATGTGTGAGGATCTTAGACTTCCTCGTTCCGCACTAACCGACTCTCGGTCATTGAGTCCTGCCCAGGTGGCCACGGATGTGTTCATCATGTGGAACACAAAGTCCACCTCTGCCTGGCTGTGGTAGGACACCAGGTTTCCTCCTTTGCTTCTGCAGTCGTTCTGGGGACACCCAAACAAAGACAAGAGTAGACAGGAGAGAAGTGAGACAAGGGTGTAAAGCGCTGGAGTGACGCTGGAGGCTTACCTCTGCATTCATCCAGGACGAGCTGTTGCTCACAAAAAGGAAACATCGATTCCCAATAGCGCACCAGTTTTGAGGACAAGGACAACAACCTGAGGAGCAAAGCCGTCGTCGGTTAGTGTTGAAGAGGGAGAAGTAGGAATATTGGGAGTGAGGGCCGACTGACCATTGCCAGAGGCCACCTGTGAAGGAGAAAACACAAAATTAGCAGGAAGAGGGAGAAGGTAAGAGAACAGAGAAGGACCGAGGAGGAACCAAAAACAACGGGACTTACCGCCGCCAAGCCAAGGAGCGAGACAAGAAGAGGGAGAGACACCATCTGTTTGACTGAGGAGCCCGGAGAGGAGAGAACGCAGATGGGTTGAGAATCACGTCGCTCACGGACGGAGAAACTCGGATCTGAGGGGTGCAAACAAATGTGACAGAACGAAGGCGAGCTGATGGAGAGGCGTTCAGGTTCCTGACTCCAGATGATGCTGGCGGAGGAATCGCTGCCTTTTAGGCACTTGACCCTAACAATTATACGCACACACACACACACACACATACACGATTTGCATATTTACTCAGAGATGAGTCTCCCTATGTAAACATGTTATCTAAGTTTTGGTTTTATGTTCAGGAACTTCATGTGCCCTCATCCTTGTTGATTTTATTGAGTTTTATGACTGCTCCTTCTAGGGTGCGTATGTGTGTGTGTGTTAGTGTGTGTGTGTACGTACATGAAGTGAGTGCTGGCCTCACCTTACCTCTAGTATGACTGTAAAACAAACTTGAGTGGGGTGTCGACAGCTCCTGACAGCAAGATCCAGGACCTGTAGCATTGTGTGAGGATGAGAAGTGAAATGTAATTATTTATTCAGTCAAACACCTTCTTGGTCTTGGTGGAGGCCTGGCTGAGTGTGTCTGGATCCAGTTTCCCGCCCTCAGGAGGACTGGGGACAATTTGTGTTGGCAGTGGGTGGCACTTTGGTGGAAAGTTGAGAGAGGGTAAAAGAGTGGATTTTCAGTAATAAGTGGACGGTGACTTATTTTCTATCACAAACACTGAAATAGAAAACTGGACTAGAATTCTTGAATAAGAAATTCCATCAACCTACTGTCAGTCCCTCTCAGCGTCTTCACGGTCCAGCCTCATCGTCCATCCATCCATTTTCTTCCGCTTATATCCGGGGCCGGGGCAGCAGTCTCAGAGGGGAAGCCCAAACTTCCCTCTCCCTTGACCCCTCCTCCTGCTCCTCTGGGAGGACCCTAAGGTGTTCCCAGGCCAGCTGGGAGACAAAGTCCCTCCAGCGAGTCCTGGGTCTTCCTCGGGGCCTCTTCCCAGTGGGATATGCCCTTAATACCTCCCTGGGAAGGCGTCCAGAAGGCATCCGGAAAAGATGACCGTGCCACCTTAGCTGGCTCCTCTCGATGAGGAGGAGGAGGAGGAGCGGCTCTACTTTGAGTGACAGAACTCCTCAACCTATCTCATAGAGTGCGTCCCGCCACCCTTCGGAGGAAACACAGATCTTGTCCTTTCGGTCATGAACTTTTGGTCATGACCGAAAGGACAAGATCTGAGATCTGAGAGGAGGGTAGGGATATAATAGAGAGCTTTGCCTTCCAGCTAAGCTCCCTCTTTACCACAACAGATCAGTACATCGACCGCATCACTGCCGCCAATGCACAGATCCTTCAGTCCATCCCCCGTTCCATCCTACCCTCACTTGTGAACAAGACCCCTAGATGCTTAAACTCCTCCACTTGAGGCAGGATCTCATCTCCAGTCCAGTGTGCAAACCACCTTTTTCCAGTTGAGAACCGTGGCCTCAGATGTAGAGGTGCTGATTCTCATCCCAGCCGTCTCACTCTCCAGCACTGCAAACCGCCTCAGCACATGCTGGAGGTCCTGGTCTGAGGGCGCCAACAGGACAACATCATCTGCAAAACGCAGCGATGAGATCCTGTGGTCCCTAAACCAGACCCCCTCCGGCCCCTGGCGGAGCACAAAGCAGCAGTTTTTGCTGCAGTTTTTGCAGGCTGAGGAGTGTGATCCCTCTGTAATTGGAGCACACCCTCCAGTCCCCCTTCTTAAACAGAGGGACCACCACCCCAGTCTGATGGTCCAGGGGCACTGTCCCTGACTGCGGTGCGCTGTTGCAGAGGCGTGTCAGCCACGACAGCCCTGCAACATCCAGATACTTCAGTTACTCAGGGCGGATCTCGTCCACCCCCGGCGCCTTGCCACTGTGGAACTTTTGAACCACCTGCTTCCCTTCCTGAGGTGGCGGCTGGTTTGCCTTAAACTCCTCAAGGCTGACCGATAGTCCTTCTCCATGGCCTCCCCAAACTCCTCCCATAGTTTTTGTCTCTGCAACAGCCCGGGCTTCCGCATGCTTGGCCTCATCGTGCTACAGACGCTTGGCCTCAAAGTGGTGTACATGTTACGTGCTGCAGACCATTTACAGCTCCAGCTGGGCAGTTCCTGACTCGCGCCTGATAGAGAGTCAAATCCTCCTTCCGAGTCTCCCCTAACCCACTCCACATTAGACAAGCAGACTCATCGGTTAAATTCTGGTCGAGTTGGTAGAATTGGTTCTTTCTCAGGTTTCTATTTCGACATGTATGACATCACCAGCACCACTCGGGAATCAGATGATGCATTCACTGACTACATTCAGACAACTCACCCGAATACGTCAGAAGTCTTGCAACTCTGATGTAGCAGCAGCTGCTGGAGAATGTTCCAACAAACAAGTGATTAATAAATAGGCCAAAGAATTTGATGGCGGTTCAAAATATTTGTGTAGACGTCACTGTAACGATTTGTATATTCTTTTTCTCACACCGCTTGGTCCTCAGTGGGGTCTGCTGAGGCCAATGCCCGATGGCATGGGGCACCAGCCAATCACAGGGCACACAGACACACTTAGTGATAATGATTAAAAAGAATTAGCGATTCGATTATTGTGATATTTACAATACATACTACTGATTAAGAGGCATTCTAACAAAAAATTAGAATAACCATATCAATATATCAAATAATAGCAGCAATGTTTTATGTTCGTACAATTTCTACTTCATTTAACTATCATTAAAAATGTATTAAATATGACTATTGTGATATTTAGTATGAATAATACAGATTTATATTACTGTTACACTTGCTATATTTTTACATTATTGATATAGCATTATAATAAACATAGGCTATATATTATATCATTTAATATATTGATTTGATATGGTTATCATATCAATATATTGAATAACAGATGCAATGTTTTATGTTTGGACCATTTCCACTTCATTAAACTATCATTAAAAATAATTAAATATGACTATTGTGACATTCAGTACTACTGATTAGTATTATTGTTATATTTGTTATATTGTTACGTCATTAATATAGCACTATGATAACCATACCATATCAACATATTAAATAATAACGGTAAAAGTCTACCTTAAACTTGACAAATTGATACTTAAAATTCACACACTAACAATAGACACATACGTCTATTCAATCGCAATGGATGAGTGTGCGTAAACTCACTGCAGCTGTATGTGACGTTATTAAACAAGGGCACCGTTCGTGGACACAGTGTGTTGACTTCAATTTCTATTTGTACAGTTAGAAACGTAGAAAAGTTTCACATAAAATATGCTTTCATAGAAAAAAAAAAAAAAAGAAAGAAAAGAAAAGTGTTCACACATGCAGCGCACCACATGTGCCAGACTATTTACACAGGAGCAATGCCACACAATGTTTGCAATAACATCACAAACATCGTCAGTAGTGGCGCCCAGGCTTACCGCTGTTTGGTATAAATCGGAAAACATGCAATCACCCTGCAAAACAATCAACGGTTACGTAATCTTAAAAAATCTGAACGTTTTAATACATCTCAAACAAAGAAATCAACACACCATTGGAGTACATGTATCGACATAATGTGTCACCTATCTATGGAGAGAGAATGCTGGGACACTAATCACACTCAACCAACTCTGGCCATCCATCCTGGTTTCGATGGATCGTAGTAACTCGGGGCGGGCTACAAAAAAAAAAAGAAAAAAAAAAGAAAAAATAGGTGTGACTGAGGAGTTAATTCAAACCTCCTCATCACAAATGGGCATTGAGTCTGTTGTGGTTCCTCGCTACAATAATCAGTCCATTCCACCAATGTCATGCTGTTTGTAGGACTGTGACACCAGGCTCCCTGTGGATTGAGGACGAAAACACAGTCAGAAACAATGGACGACAATGCAGAATATCTACTGAACACACTTGAACCTGTCGCAGTCATGGTCAGATATAATAGCAATGCTGATTTCACTCTCAATTTGTGCCAAAAGATGTTTTTTTGCTGCAATATGAGATTTAACATGACCATCATTGAATTAACCGACTCATCAACGAGCCGCTTTGACTGCATCAATATTTCAAGACAGATGTCACAAAAGCAAAACACAACCACACAAACAAGTCAAGAAGAAGGTTGAGCGACAACTTCACAAGCCCAAAGGAGCGAGGCAGGGGTGGGAGCAGGAGGGTCAAAGGCGAAGCAGGAAGTAGGCGTAGAATTATGGAGTGTCTCAGAGGGGAAGCATGCTCCGTCGTCCCGACACCGTCCTCTCCAGATTGAGAATGTGGCTGCCGTGGAGCCCGGAGCATTGTGCGGGTGTCGGGAGGAGGTGGCGAGGGGCTGATCGTAGTAGCATAGCTGTGAGGTTATAAAGCCACAGTCTGAGGATTGATGTGGAGTGCGGGAAGCTACGTCTGCATCACGGCGTGAAGAGGAGACAAATATGTCCTCTGACTACAGGACGGAGTCTAAATGTGGATCACAAGGTGGACTCACTCATTGCAAGCAATGTCTTCAATTACTGATTGTTTAGGGAGGTGCTCTGGCACAGATATTACTCCAGTGGTTTGGTTTTACTCTGTTTGTGTCTGGTGACATCTCTCTCGTTTGTTGAGATAGGTGACGTGTTTCCATTTTATGATACAGCGCATTAAGGAATGAAACGTGACTTCATGCCTGAGAGCCTGATGGCATTTTGATGCGCCATAAAAATGAGCAAACTAGGGTTTCCCCTCGAGGGTGTTTGGCTGTGCATTATTCAGTTTTATCTTTCAATTTCAGCTAGGAGGTATTGACCTAAATGCCAAATAGAGAGGATGCCAAACTCTCTCTTACAGAATGTCAAAACCTTTAAAGCACACGTGTCAAACTAAAGGCCCGTGGGCTGAATGCGGCCCACTGCATCATTGTATGTGGCCCATGGCTGCTTGACTATCTCAATATACTGTAAGTCTCCTTCATTTAAACGTGCATCGACCCATAAACTACATCTCCCAAGATGCATGTGGATCATGTTACTGGCAAAGTGACAGCAGCTGTAGATAAATAAAATGTCAGTTTGTCAAGAAACACCTACATGGCCCAAATGAATCCTGATTGATTCAAGTTTGTTTTCCTGATAAAATACAAGGATGTACGTCATAATAATAGAGAAGACCCGACATATTTTTACACCTATGCAAATGGGACATTTGTAAGTTGAATAAGTACAAAATCATTAATACTGGAAAATTCTAAATGAGTAATTATATTTTACATTAAATTGCATTATACGTCCTTAGTAACTGCCATTGACATCTGGCCTGAAAATGAGTTTGACACCCCTGCTTTACAGTGACAAAGTGAGTGACAAACTGTTGCTAGGACATTGGGACAGCCAACTGCCTAGGGACACAAAGTTGGACCCATGAGTGTTGCAGTTGTGCAGCAGACTGTAGCTTTATGCCACGCTAGCGCGGCGTCACTGCGCTGTGCACTTTGGGGATTGCAGTCAGGGGGGGCGGGGTTGCTGTAGGGGTAGGTAGGGGGTGTGGTTTGGAGCGAGGCCGGGTTGGTAAAGTGCGAGTCAGACTAGCAGGGGCAGCAAAATTTGCGTGCTTACCTGAAGCCAGGCCCCCCTCTGCCCTGCCCTTCATCCCTCCTCCTCCTCCTGCTCCCGGGCCAGTGCCGCCCAGGCTTTCCATGGAGAAGGCTGACCTTTCGCCCCTGTAAGGCTTCGGCCTGAAGGGGAAATCTTTGTCTTTACCTTTGGAACCTTTGGGACGACCTGCTGTCTTCTTCTTGGACTTGCCATCGCCCTTCACGCCTAGTAGAGGATGCACCTCTGGGGGAGGAGAGAAGGAGAGTGGAAATACAGTGAGGAACTCCCTCAAAAATGTGGAAATCACCATTTATGTTGTGATGTTGGGCGATTGCTGTTGTTTACCATTAAAGATCTGATTTGATGTTATCGATCTATAAAGTGCAAGTTTGTAGTCCTTTATCATTTGGCAACATAGAAGAATAGGTATAATGACAACAGCTTCCATGCGTATGATTTTATCAGGGATCAGAAATCTGTCTCCTAATCTAGCAGAACCTTTCCAACATATTACATCGGCACAAATTTTTTGCTCCTCTATTCCACACACACAATTTTTACCCTCTTTCTCCCAATGTCACTAATGTGTCCTTTTATGTTGTGGCTTGGAAACCTGTGTGGGACAATTGATGAAGACTGCAGTGCCTCTCGCTGGTGACGGATTTGGCGAGGTTGGATTGTTTTGTAAAGGTGTCGCAAGCAAGCTTAAGTATACGGTGCGCAAACGACCCCGTCCTCACCATCACTGGGTACGCCCTGCAGTTCGATTGTGGTGGTTCGGGCCTTCTTCTTGGCGGGGCCTCCTTCAGACGAAGGCTGCCGCTGCTTCTTGTCGCTGCCTGTCGTCGCGTCCTCTGAGGCGGCGGCTTGGACCGACGTGTCTGGCGGGGGTCCGAAGGGATTTTCCTCTGGATCCTCCACCTCTGGGGCGATGGGCAGGTACAGCAGGGCCTTGTAGTCCTCCAGCTCCTCGTCACTAGGGGCACAAACGACAGGGCTCTCACATACAGGCAAACCATCGTGTGGCACCTCACATCATTGATGATCCATCATGTTGTTATGCACAAAATCCAGTGAATTTCATTGTGCGTGTAATCTGATGATAATGATTTAAGATGCCCAGCCCTAATGTATATAGCGTATTTTCTGGAGTGCAAGTCCCTCTTTATTTCATAATTTGGCCTCGGGTGCGACTTATACTAAGATGCAACGTAACAGTGAAATCGTGAAAATATACAATTTCACGTATACGTTATTGTAACTCTGACATACGTGAGTAGGCACTCTGGACTTGTGTACCAGTATCTACTGCCACCTCCTGTACCACTAAAATCTTAACATTACGGTAATGTCAGGACATTACGGTATTTTAAGCATCACTTCCACTTCTGCGCAGAGGAGGACGCAGCGCTTCATCTTCTGCCGTACCTTGATAGAAATTATGGACTTAAGCACAAAACCTTTAGCACCATCAACTCACCTACTGCAAAAAGCAACTATGGGGTCGACTGTGGTGACGTCAACCTCTTCGTCCTCTGCTGCGTCTGCGCCTGTTGACACAGGTGTTGGGGAGACAGTGTCAGGAAATTTCTTTTGAATTGAATGGAGTTATGTCCAAAACACTGACAAGTTCAGGACACGCTAAACACCAGCATGACAAATACAACAAAGACAAGAACATTGTGGTGCGTGATCACCTGTCTGCTCCGGTTCGCTCTTGTCCTCGTCTTCAATGTCAAACTCTGACTCTCGCTCTTCGTACTCCACATTTTCATCCAACTCCTTAAAGTCTGGAGCAAAGGCACTCCAGTTTTCCTACGGGAAACCACACACAAAGCCAGCTTTTATCAAGTGAAGAGAAACAGTGCTTCTGGGAGAAATTCATCAGTCAATGGTAGAATATGATCTTTTATTTACTTGAAGCGGACACGCCTCTTATACTACTTAGCAGGCCAAATACACAGGTTGGGCCAAGTACTTAAAGGCTAAAAAAAAATAAAAAATAAAACTGAGTCCCCTAAGTAAGACACACACTCGCCAAAAGATGGCGCTAATGCACTACAAAGGATAGCAGTTTTAAAAGTACCCACTTCTCTCAAGCTAGCCTGCTTACCAGATGTTGGAGGCTTGATGCCATTCGTGGGAACAAAAAAAAAATTCAGCAAAGATAAAAGCAGCATTTCCCCATTATAGCTGACTTACCACTTGGTTCTGGGCCCAGATGGAGACCACTCCACTAGAGATGGAGGCAATAATGGGACGGACCGGGTGCCACTGGATAGAGGACGGAGAGCACATCACTCATAAGTACAGAACGGGACCAAAAATAGGCTGACAGAAATGTTCCGTTTCTCCTGAACACCACATCACATCCTTTAAAGACTCGGCCGTGAACACGCTGCGCAGAAGAAGACTTGACGGTTTCCTTACAGCGACATCCAAGAGGAGCTCCCCCCTGGTTCCATGCAGGATCTTCACCAGGTTTCCGATACTCTTCTCCCAGATGTAAAGGGCATGTTGCCTGGCTGACCCGGCCACAATGTACTCGCCATCCCCCGAGAAGCAGCAGCGCTTCCAGGGAGTCCTGGATGGTAGAAAAAGAGGAACTTCTTCTAAATTCTGACGTTTTCAGGTTGGATTTGTCAGAATCCACTGAGAAAAGGAGGGAGGTCATTTGACTTTTGCAGTACAGTGTAATAACTTCTTCAAACACTTCCACTTGAAAACAGTGATAATGCACAATGACAATAAAGGCAAAAGGAAAGCCTTCTTCTTGTTTTTTCTAGCCCCATGGCTCCTGCACGGTCAAGCCTGGACAATCTAGGGACCAAGACACATCTGGACAGTCTTGGCTGAGCATTTTAGAGGTGGGAGTCAAAGTACCTGTTGACAAGGTCCTGCAGTTTCTGCATGGGTTCCGGCTCGCCATCTCGTCCACACGTCAGGATTTCTCTGCCGTCGTACACTCTGATGATCCGGTCCGCTGTGTTTATGAGGAAGCAACTGTGCAGGACGAAGGAAAGGCAGGAAAAAAAAGAGCTGAAACTTTACTGGCAGATATTTACGCCACTTTGCTCCACTCACTTCTACACACTCGTGATGCGCTTAAAGGAGACGGCGACGAATCACGATCAAACCGAGCACCTGATATTGGTCCTCGCCCATCCTCATTTGATTTCACTCATCGTACTCACTAATCGTAACAACAACACAAAAACATGTCAGACCTGCCCTTGCGTGCAAATTCAATGGACTTGATGGCCGTGGTGTTGCTTGTGCCTGTTGTCACTCTGAAGGACGCCACCAGTTCTTGACTGTTTGTATTCAAAACCAGTATCTGTAAAAACAGAGGGTAACACACAAATATGTGAGACGCTACACAGAGCATTGCATAAATCCTCAAAGTATTACATATGAAAACATATACTGCTTGCTTTATTAATCCCAGCGATGTGGACGACTGCCAAAATTACCACTGTATCAGCTCAGCTGGCTCGTTGCAGTAATGCAGTGTTTAATATTAAGTAACTTGGTGGACTTTTCACTGTATCTAAATGCTCTTCTGCTTAAGATAACAATGGACAACATGACCATGAAGGATGATTGGCGGTTCAGATATTCTCACTCAGATTACATTTACCGGTATGTATGAGATGACATGACAGCAGTTTTGAATGCATTCCTCTGCCATCTTTTATGATAGCGGAGTGCCTTTGGCAATATGCAAGCGTGGTGGTTCAGGCAAGTTCAGTCCCATCACCCAACCCACGCTTTTATTGCTTGTTTTGAGAGCCTTGCGTTAAGCGCAAAAACTGACAACCGTTTACCTTTCCTTTGGCGTTTCCCGTGTAGATGTACTCTCCCCGCCTGTCAAAAGCTGCCACCACATTTAGATCCGAGTCATCATCCACGGGTAGGACGACGTGTTTCGAGTCCGACAGAGTCAGCAGTACGGGGGCCGATTTCATTGGACACACCAGCACTTTGTCACTGTAAACACACCGAGGACGGAGATGTCCTTGACATCTATCTTTTACATTGACACATTCAGTTGGAGTAAACATTACAAAGAGCATTCACTGAGTAACTTACTGCATGTGCATCTACCTCAACACCAGAGTTCCCAGACCTTTACATGGTGTAAAGGTCTGGTAATGTACTGGTCAGATGCACTGATAGTTTAAATCTAAACACAATATTACATTTGTGAGATCAGCTGCTCTGAAACAAACAAAAGAAAAACAGACTGATCTCTGATAGTGATAGTATGTTAGTATGTTATGATAGTATCCTATCACTGATAGTGATACTATGATAGTGATAGTATGTTTTTAACTGACAAGCAATGGGATCAGTGAATTGTCGCATTTCCTCACTGCCTAAGATCAAATCTGAGTGCGTGTCTCACATACTTGCATGCAAGCACACACACACAGACATGATTATGTCACCACTCACATGTCCCTGGGGTGGTACTGAAGCTTCAAAATAGGCGAGGGAAAGCGAAACCTCTGGTCACAGTCTCCGGTCAGGACATCCCATTGTGAGACAATATTGTCTGTTGAGGCGCTTACTAGCTTATGACCATCACGACTCCAGCTGGACACACACACGCACACACAAACCCCCATACGTTTAACGAATTTGAACTTGCTGATGCGTCAGCTTCCAATGTATAAAATAGTTTATTGATAAAGAATGCCTTACCATAACGAACAAACTGGGTGAATGTGTGCACTTATGATTTTAGCGATGCCTCGTGTGAGGAAGTCCCAAATCACAATACGTCCATCATTGCACCCGACAGCCAACAGCGTGCCCCAGCGGTTAAAAGTGCATGTCAGGGCCATGCTGATACAGTCAAGCGTGCCATCTGCCTCCTACCAAATTACAAAGAGTAAGGGAGACAGAGGCATGGTCATATGGACTTGGGCGTCACAGACAGTTTGAACTAGTGGTGATGAGGACTATCGACAAGCATACTAGAAAAATGCCACCATGAAAAACATCTGGATAACAATAATACGAAAAGATGTCTTGTCAGTACAACATTGTTTTGATTATAAATTGATTGTATTTCACGGTTACAACATAAAAGTGTCATGTTTGATGCCTTACCTCGGGATAGTTCTGCCCAAACGACTCTACGAAAAGAAAAGTGAAGTTGTGATGAAAACAACTGCTTAACTCAAAACAACAGGTATAATCATATTTTTTGTGGGTGACCTCTCATCGAACAAACAAAGGACCAGAGACCTTGCACAGTTAACTATAAAATCTATATCGGGAAGAAAAAAATGAGTGATTGTGCTGAACAGAATCACATGCCCATTATTGAGAGGAATCTACAGGTGCTCATCTTGTCAAGTAGTTCTAAGGATGAAGGCGGGTAAAGGTGTGCGCAGCTGTTAATAGCGCTGACATGTCACACTCCAAGCGTTTACAGAGTGGGAAACAGATCCAAAATGGTTTAAATACAGCTTACTAAGTTAACCGTCAGCCACACTGGCTGTTTAGCATGTTAACGTAAGAAACAGATCAACAATGGTTTAAATGCAGTTTAGTTGAGATGCAGTTTAGGAAGTTTACCGTCAGTCACGCTGTGGAATAACATGAAGCATGTTTAGGTTGTGTATGTATGTAAAGATAACATACTGAGTGATGCACACAATAACAACATGGATATTAGTTCTCGGTTTGACCTAACGCCAAAACTAGGGTGAGAGAAGTTCCGAATTCAGTTGGCCGCTCATTCAGTGTATGATACATGCTAAGGTTCAAATCATCCGCCGGTCAGCCACCGGTTCGTGGACAGATTGACACACGATCATCACCTCACACGTGCTAGTATGCAATGAAATCTAACAACACAATTTTCAACACAACAACATGTAAATAACTGTACACAGTATGGAACATTCTGTATTTTCACTACACTCGTCACACATTTCTCGATTGTCATAGCATGCTAAATTTACAGCTATGTAAGTATTAATCAATGCGGAGAATCGCGATGACTTGGAAATTCATTTATACTTACCGAGCAGTTCTAAATTCATTGTTGAATGATCGATGTTCAAGTTTAAGTTGGCGTAATTCCACACAAATCTACCCAAACAGCAGTTTGTTTGAGTGCACAAGCTAACAGTTGCTACTGTAGCTTGGACAAAGACCCAAAGTAGTACGCCCCGCGAAAATGCCTGATAAAATTGTTACACTCGTCCTCGTCTTCATTCGAAATTGTCGTGCAAGATTGTGAAGTCCATGCGGTCCCGGACTACCCTACAAATTATCAATTTTTTACTTGGTGATTTATAATGTGTATTTTTTTATGCTTAGTGCCTCGTTCACTTGTCAGATATCTCCTCAGGTAATATGGGTTGTGCAGCTAGGTGTTTTGGTACATTCGTGGCTCGCGGTTATATCTAATTCCGTAGATAGATCAGTCATCGCTTTGATGTTCAACCATGATATTTACAAGATGAAACCATATGTTTATTTATGACCAGAAGAAGGATTTTAGAATATGCCTCTTGCCCAGGACGTATTTCATTGACATCGTATGTGGTTTGTGCACGGTGACAAACAGTTCCCTATACACACTTTACCCATCCTAATGGGTCGTACTGGGTTATTACGATATCGTACAAGTGCCCGTTGTCCATTGTTTCAAGTATAAATTCAATTTGATAGATGCCTCGCCGAGAGTCCCATAGCTCTCTGTGTGGACGAGTATCACGTGATCCTAGGTTGCCTTCAGTGACAGCTTCCATATCCCGGTGGTGGGAGTATCGATCCGAAATCCGAAATTATCGATTCAGAATCAGTTCTGAGTGATATCAATGCGATAAACTCGACGGTTTAGCTCCATCGCTCCTCTGCTCCCCCCCTCTGTTGTTTTCATGTCACACCATGATGAGACTCAGCGCAGTGTTGATGAAATTCTAATTTAATGGCCTGAGGAAACAATGAGTTTCTCTTGAGACTGATCAGGGATGTGTTCGAGAAATCGGTGTCTCCAGAGAGCAGTTTTGAGGAGAGTCAGATCAAGGATTAAATTAACACTAGAAGGGGCAAGAAATGCTGGAAATGTGTCCTGACCTTCAAGTTTGATTTCCATTTCGAAATATCAATATTGATACTTTATGCACTATTTTTTAAAGCAAAGTTGTGTTTGATCTCATCATTCTGGAAAGTTATTCCGTACCTTAAAGGAACCACACCCTCCCTCAGTATTTGCACAATGCTACTTGTTTGTTTTTCTTGCCTTCGTTTCATCACACTACAAAGTTATTTTTCTGTTTGTCAGACCTGGTCCTATAAATTCTTTTGTTTCTGCCTCTCAGAGCAAGGAGTGCAACAGCGTTATAAACAACTCCGCTCGCCGTTGTATTAGAATGTTTTTCTCTTCACCATGTTATTGTGTCATAAGAACATAAAAAACATTATGAATGATGAAGATATTAATGACTCTACAGAAAGTTGGAGACTCAGTGTGTTTTCAAAATACATCGTATTCCTTGGTCACTAACTGATATTATCCTAAACTCGTAGCAGAAACCATACAAGACCTATCAAAATTTGTCTGATAATCTAGACATGGTTTTCTGTAAGGTGCAGTGTGTATGCTTCAGTGCTGGACACTTGATTGAGGCTGTTATTCTACAAAAAGCTACGTATTTGTTCTTGCTTGTCAGGTTAGAAAGTTTCACCATCCTAATGGTAGCTTTGACATGCCATATGAAATAAGAACTCCAGTGCCAAATGGCCAAGAGTCCATTCAGTGGAAAATCTATCACGCGTCTTCTCCTCTTGCGCATGTTGGGTGTTACCCCAGTCATGTATTGTTAAATTACACAGAATCAACGTCATAGATAGCACGAGGTAAGAGTGTGAGATGGCACTGTGTTTGGCCTTTGAGGGGCAGGGCAACATTGTTTGGAGTCGTGAAGGAGGAAGTTTGATTGTTTCTATTGTTATTGGGGTGGGGTGGAGGTTTGTTGATGTGCCAGTAGTTGGTGTGAATAAAGTTGAATTCCTTCATGTCAGTCATTGCAAGCGCGTTGAGAGAGAGTAGTAGCATCTCTTGGTCCAACAGGTGTAACAGGTAGACAGTATGATGTGACGCAGGGGAGTGTTTATGAAATTCTCATTTAATGGCCTGAGAGAACAATGAGTTTCTCAAGAAGGTGATCTGGGATGTGTTCCAGAAATCAGATGTCTGTTCCAGGGAGCAGTTTTGAGGAGAGTCAGATGAAGGACTGAATTAACAGTACAGGCTGCAAGAAATGGAGGCAATGTGTACTGACCTTCAAAATTGATTAACATGTCAGAATATCAATATTTACACACTGCACACATTTTTTTTTAGGGCAAACTTGTGTTTGTTCTAACCATTTTAAGAAGTTATTCCAAAAATGGCAGTAACTAATCCTTCCATCAATATTTGCACATATTTGCTCTTCTGCCATTGTTTCATCACAGTACAAAAATTTCTCTGTTTGTTGGACCTGATCCTATGAATTCTTTGGTTTCTTTCTCTCAGAGCAAAGTGCACATCAGCCTTATAAGCGACTCCTCTCACAGTTGTATTAGAATGTTATTCTACTCACCATGTTATTGCGTCATGAGATCATAAAAACATTTAGAATGATGAAGATATTTTTATTTACTTATAAAACTTGCCAAAAGTTCATTTTCATCATCGAACTCATCCAGATTTAGTATTTATTCATCTTAACAATCTAAAATAATAACAGCGTTGGTATCGATATCGGCGATGGCGGCTCAGTGTTGACAATACAGTACTGTCCTTGGTATCGTATCGGTAATAGATTTCTCAGTATCGCTTATCATCGCTGTACTCTGAAGGGGCGAGGACGCTCATTCATGACGTGTGTCGGGTGCGGTAATGCGATGAGGTAACGGCCTGACGTATAAGGAACCGCTGTTTTCGCGGGGAAATTTGAGCTGTTCGAGGTCAGAAATCAAAGTTCTCAGACTCCACACTCACGGCGGCGGCCTCTCTTTCGACCGGCGTCTACAATGCAGTGATTTAAACCGAAAACTGATTTGGCCTGGGAGGAGTTTTGACGCGATCTCGTGGATACCCCTAAAGTCTGCCTTTAGCCAGACTTTTCTGCCTTTAGCCAGACTTTTATTTTGAAGACAAAATCCGGAAGTGCCGTCTGCTTTTTAATGCGTCCGTGTCAGCAGGGAAGTCGCCTTAGTGGGAGTCTTGACTGTTGCTAGCTAGAATCACTGTGTGTTACACAGAAGTTTCACAGCGCTCGATAGCGGTTCTATTCCGACTTGACATGGAACTGGACAAAATGGACGACAACGACTGGCAGTATCTCGGGGAGGGAAACAAAAGCCTCGTCGTCTCGCACGTAATGGTGAGTCAGTCCGGCTAAACTAATGACAAGCTAAAGCTAGTCTAAGTTGGGCTGGAACTTGAACTGTCACGCCGCTTCGATATTACACGCCCCGGAGCATATTGTTTGCATCACAAACTTATCTAATCGTTTCAGTACGTTTCTCTTTATCACAGAGTGAAACGTAACGCTGTCACTCGTCATTTCAAAGCTGAAATAAAAGCGCTGAGAGTGTCCATGGCTAATAAAGTATGCGCAGGTTATTCGAAGTAGAGAATTGCCTCCCTTCGGCCCCTTCGCCTTTGATTTGTGAAGCCGACTTTTTACTGGAATTGGCTGTTATTACAACATCATGCGTTATGGTGGGCGCGGAGCGACATGGAGACTTTTTCCATGTCGTCTTAGCTTATCTCAGACCGGTTTGACAGCTCGGAGCTCGGGCGCTGTGTGCTCTCCGCTCCCCCTCCCCAGGGCACCGGCCGGTCATTCCACTGAAGCGTCACGGCACCGTAGGAGACCATCGTTAAAAAAAAAGGACAGAAGGACAACTTAATGACCTTACGGAAAGTTGGGTAGTTAATGTCTTTTAACATGCATCGTATTCCTCGGTCACCACCTTAGATTGTCACAGATTCAGAGCAGATGCATAACGGGATTTGTGTACCTGCATCAAAGTCCATGTACAGTATTCCCAGTGTCTTCTACAGTACCGACTCTAAAATCAGGAAATCGTTTTTCCAAAAAAACAACATAACATACAAGGTCTGTCAGAAGTTGTTAGATTTACCTATAGTGTACTATGTGTTCGCTTAAGTGCTGGACACTTCATTGGGGCTGTTACTCTGCAAGAAGCAATATATTTGTACTTGTTTGTCAGGTTAGAAAGTTTCATGATCTTAGCTAATGGTAGCTTTGACATGCCGTCTTAAACAAGACCTCCAGTGCCAAAGGCAGAGAGTCCTTCCAGTAGGAAATCTATCATGCCTCCTCCCCTCCTGCACATGTGGGGTGTAACCCTTGTTATGTATTGTTGAATCACACAGAATCAACGTCATAGATACCACGAGGTAAGAGTCAGAGAAGGCACTGTGTTTGGCCTTTGAGGCAACATTGTTTTGAGTACTGAGAGAGGAAGGTTGTTTTTTTTTCAATTGTTTTTGGGGGTTGGGTGGAAGTTTGTCGATGTACCAGTAGTTGGTGTGAATGAAGTTGAATTCCTTCATGTCAGTCATTGCAAGCGCGTTGAGTGAGGGCAGTAGCATATTTTGGTCCAACAGGTGTGACAGGTAGACAGCATGAGGCTTTTTCTCACGCCAGTAAATATCTAATGAGAAAGTTCACCATTTTCCATTTTAAATCAGGCGACAGGCCTGGTTTTGCTGTCGTCATGACATCGTCCACATGCAGGACGCACTTACTGTAGTGTATCAGCCCACCGATAATATCAGCCCGATATTAGCATAAAAATGTAATTTTTTTTTTTTTTGCTTTAAAACCGATAAAATAAAATCCGATAAAAATAAAGTAATGCTTGCGTTACACTGAAATAGGGCCTATGCGCTCCTGAAGCATTTACCGGCGCACATATCGGTATCTGCTGTTATCGGTATAGGTAAATTGAGAGTTGGACAATATTGGCATATCGGATATCGGCAAAAAAGCCAATATCGGACATCCCTAATTATTTCATTTTTATCGTTTTTTATTTTAGCGGTTTTAAAGCAAAAAAATCCGATACTGATATTACATTTTTACGCTAATATCGGACATCTCTATTATTGATGACCGTCCAGGTTTACTCCTCAGTCCATCCTTAGATTTTTCATTTGGCATATATTTACCTGGTGATATAACTTCAAGATAAAAATGGGAAGAGTTCAAATAGTCTCCATTACATTTAACATGAAGCTCCTCAACACTAGGAGCAGCATTTTTGTTGTCTGGTGTTGTGACCAAACCTGTCCAGAGGTCACTTGAGGCTTCTCACACACGTTGAAGTGGAAAACCAGAACATTTATTGATTGAAGGCGTTGACATTGACAAAGACTTCAGAGATGTGCGGAAAGATCTGGGTGTGACTCATTTGTCAGTCGATGGGTTCAGTGCAAATACAGCACATGACATGCGCCAACACGCCACAGTGTTAGTGATATGTCAGTAGCGGCAACCATTTTTTTCCACTGCCATTCACTCTCTGTTGTTTTTCTTTAGCATCCTTGGGTTCTTCGCTTGCTAAAGTATCCATCTGAAGACTCTGAAAACCCACCACAGGTAAATATTGTGTGTGAGAAAGTCAAAGGTAGAATCTCAAGTGCAGAAAGAGATTTCGCAGCGTGCAGCCGAGCATTTCATACATATTTTTGTTGTAGACATACATAAATGTACATTATGGCTGTATTTGTCATATATGAGAACAGTTTTTCTTTGTGCAGAGTCCCCAGGATCAGTTTGTGCTCTGTCATGTGATATATATGTGGCCTCTCTAGTCAATACACTACAACATCTGATACAGTTTTTAGCATTACCTTCCTTTTGCTATCCATCTCTTAGACTGCGGATGAGGCTTTCAGAGAGATCCAAAACATTGTTGACTTCAGCTCCAACGTGATGAGCAGACTTCTGGGACAGAAATTCATCCACTGTGGGGTAATACTAGAAGTTATCAATTGGGATTCAGTCTAAAAAGCAGTATATGCTTGTTCCACCACCACACCTATTTCTTTTTATGCTGTCACTTCAATTAATCGCTTTTCTCCGCAGGAAGTTGTCAGACTGCCACTCAAATTTGTCAGACAGTTGTCCATCAAAGTTCAACACAAAAGACCAGGTAGGACTCGTGAATTTAGATGATTTGGGTGGGAATGATAGTACATTTGCGATCATATACAATCTCTCTGATATCTCAATTTGATTGGACACAGAATGTTAGACACTGTCCTGTCATTCATGCATTTATACTAGAGATGTCCGATAATATCAGCCCACCGATATTATCAACCCGATATTAGCATAAAAACATTATATCGGTATCGGATTTTTTTTGCTTTAAAACCGATAAAATAAAAATAATAAGATTGTAGGGATGTCCAATATTGGCTTTTTTGCCGATACACTGATATTGCCCAACTCTCAATTTATCGATACCGATATCAGCCGATACCGATATGTGCGCCGGTAAACGCATCAGGAGCGCATAGGCGCTATTTCGGTGTAACGCAGGCATCATTTAATTCTTATCGGTTTTTATTTTATCGGTTTTAAAGCCAAAAAATCCAGTACCGATATTACATTTTTATGTCGATAATATCGATGGGCCGATATCATCGGACATCTCTAGTAAATTGAGAGTAGGTCAATATCAGCATATCGGATATCGGCAAAAAAGCCAATATCGGACATCCCTAATTTACACGTCTTCTCAGTGTCCAGTAGCACATCTTCATGTGTACATGTATACAGTATGTTGACAGAGCAAGTATTTGCGTGGCCAGACCTCTTGCGACAATCAGAGCAACAGTCGGCTCAGCGAATATCAATATGAAGAAAGAAATGCATTAGATAAACAAAATATACCATAAGTAATTATGAGGTCATGCATAGGTGTGTCTAAAAACTTTCACTGAAGCTCTCTGAAACCCCACCGGTGTCTTTTTGTGGTAGCCTGGCGCTGTGATAAAGTGATGGACATGTACAGCGGCTGCGCCCTCTGTCTGCCAAACCTGACCTCGCCTGACCCTCATCGACAAACGCACACCCCTCCACTCTGCATCGAGATCAAGGTATGTCTGTATTCACTCACAATCACACACACACACACACTCACGCTCTTATACTGCACTTGTGTTCAAATACAGACGTCCACATTTTCAGCATCCAGCTTCTCTCTCTCGTCTCCGATGTTTCCCCTCACGTGTCTTGCTTGCCACTGTGGGATGCGAAAGCAAACGTTTCGCAAGGGAATGTTGTGAAGCTTCTTTCATCACAGCCGCTCCTTGTTGGCAGCTTTAGAAGCTGTCAATCAAATGACTCCGACGCAACAGGAGAGATGTCACCAACATAAATGCAGTGGTGTGTAGGAAGTGGTGCTCTCGCGCAGGCTTTCTCCCTCTTTTCTATCCTCCCTTTATCACTCGAGTACGGGGTCTTGGCGGTTGAATGGTGGCAGTCTGCCCTGCCTCAGAGTGCCTTTGCCGGACATTCAATCAGTGTCCCTCTTTCTCTGCCGGTCTGACGCAATATCCTGTGCTCTTGGAGTTTGCCTGTCCCGGTCATACTTGCACAAATAGCTGGAACGCAGAGCGCTGTGAGTATTATTTGCCTCATAAGCCACCGCTAATGCTATCTTCTGCTCGGGATGTGGCGAGGGCAAGTGCACATTATTCTTAGGACACGTGGTCAGTTGGCGGCAGGGATTCCCTTTAGGACAGACGCTCAGGTGCTGAAGAACCACAGAAAGGCCACGTGTCATGAAACTGGAGTCTCATGGGCCTCCTTACTAAGTCATTTTCTCAGACTACATCCAGCCATTATTTCTTTACTCCCCCCCACACAAGCCGGGCTTCACCACTGTACCCGAGAGTGTTATGGCTGCCATGCCTAATGTCTTTTCTCAAAGACAACTGTCAAACTGATGTTGAGTCAGAGTTAAGCCCCTCCTCTATATGTCCCCAGCAGTGTTTTGTTAGATTATCTCGTGAGAGTGGTGTGACCTGTTGGACATGTTCTTTCCTTTTCAAACTGAAAATGAAAGAGCAGTGTGGTCCAGATTGGACCCTCGCGTGGGCCAGTTCGTGCTGTATCCAGGCTGTAAGTTTGTCTGGATGTGTCTTTGACTCCCCTTTTGTCGAAATGTCAACGTCTGTCTGTCAAACAAATGGTTTATACACGTCAGAGACCCTTCGCTTTTATTTATCTTTTTACTGTCACCAAAACCAGTAAGTCAGGCAAAGGTTTTCTTTGTGTTCCAGCCCAAGTGTGGTCTCCTGCCATCGTCCAAACATGTCAGCAAAGACATCAAAACCAAAGCATGTCGGTTCTGCATGTACCAACATTACAAGGTAAGTACACCACACAATTTCTCGTACGCATTCGCTTGCCTGTGGTCTTTCACTTCCACCAAAAACAACCTTTCTCTCTTTCTTTCTTGTGCTGTGCAGGTGGCGAATGGGAAATGGAAGAGACGGAGCCATTACTGTCCTCTGGACCTGTTCTCAGGGTGACTTTATGACTCGTAACCTAACCTCTATTGTTCTTACAGAATGTCCAGTATTGACAAAAATAGTCTGAATAATAACAATAATGGCACACGATGCAATAACCAATGAAACAACCTCAGTAACTTCATTTTTGGACGAATATCATGGTTGACATCTTTGAGGTTATTTCAATATCGTTTAGTGATAGCGGCTAATTGGGACGCTCAGTTCCTCCACCCCTCATTAAGCGTGTTTGTGACTTTTATCGGTGGTTGTGCTGCTAAAATTGTGGACGTCCTGTTTTTGCCTGCACAGGAACAGACAGAGAATGCACTGTGCTATCAGACATCTGATAGAGGAACCTCAGAACAACTTCAAAGTATTCAAGGTGAGACACATGAGTGAGGGGTATGATATTATATAATAAAATTAATAGTTAATTGGCGCATTGATAATGATACAGTGGTACTATTATTAATGTCAGCAAGCGGTCATATTGTCACTGGTGATTTGAACAAATTCTGACGTAATTGTTCACGGATAGAAAATATTTTTCCTGAAAATATTCTATTGGAAAATATACTCCCATCCCAAAAAATATATCAGATTGATGGGCCGAAAAAAAGCCGGATTTTTGTGTCCGAAAGGAAGCACAGAAATAAATTACTAACAACAGTAATTTCAGTTTGTCCAGAGTTCTCACGTCCTTTGCAAGTGTTAGAGCAGTGTGGCTTTGTGCTGCAGGGTGGCCAGTGCATATACAGCTGCAAAGAGGACACGGAGGACTCGGTGGACTCCAACTCCCTCCTGCACCATCTCAGACCGTACTTCCTGTATGAAAATAACCGGATCAACAACCAAATAACCAACAGAGCAATCCTGAACGACTTCATCCAAGTAAGAACACAGTGCAGTGTTTTTTTTTTTATTGTTGTTTTGTTTTGTTTTTTTTAACAGAGACTTCTGTCTTGGTTTGGGAACTTTGTACTGAAATATTTTATGTGGCACTATGGGGTCGAGTTGAAGTAACCTTTGATCAATCCCATAGTCTGCCAAGCTGCACAAATATGCTCCAAAATAAAGCCAAAAACCAACCCAGAGACTAATGAACAAAATCAGCACCAAAACGAAAGTAATGACTCACTTTGAATATGTTTTTCTAAAATTATCCCACTTATATCCTCAAACAATGCAGCCTCAAATGAAATTCTTGGTCTGGAACGCCCATCTGGTGGCCCATCGGCTGATGTTTAGAGAATGACGCCTCCAAAAACAAACATTCACTGTAACTGGTTTTTCAAGGGTGCCGGCAGAGGCAGAGCTCAAACCCACACTCTATCCTGTATGTGCGTGTACGCAGGTTCTAGTCAACGCACTCCTGAACAGCGGCGGGAGCAGCGGTGGGGTGGTTGCGGACAGACCGGGAGAGGGATGGCGCTTCTGTGAGGCCAGTCCGTGCAGCAGGGAGAGGATCCGCCAAGGTCAGAGGCCGCCCTTTTGCGACTTTTGCAGATCCGCTCTTTTGCCGCACAGCAAACTGTAGACAAAAGCTGTCTCGGTTAAAGCCGACTGATGACTCGGGTGTTGCGTTGTCCTCAGTCCGTTAAGTGCTGACGTGTCTCCCCCCCGCACCTGCGTCCTATCTGACAGCAGAGTTGCTGACTCCCATCCGTCCCTCTCCACAGGCTCGCAGCTCCCCAGCGAGAGCGTCCTCTTCAGGATTCTCCAGACCCAGATGTTGGACACGTTGGACATTGAAGGACTTTTCCCTCTTTATCAACGCGTGGAGCAACACCTGCAGGACTTTCCCGAGGAGAGGTAGAGGAGATCTCTGAGTCATCGGCCCGTAAAATCTGCGTGCCCAAGTGTCCACCGTTTTTAAATTTTCGATGGGCCTCTTCCAGGTGTCACCTTCAGATCGACGGCCCGTACGACGACGCCTTCTTCGAGCGACTGCAGAAATCGGCGTCCGAGGACGACGGCTCCGTCGAGTACGCCATGACCAAGGTTAGCTCAGCTTAACTTCGCTTTCTTCCCGTTGTTCGCGGCTGCAAATGCGCCCCAGCGAATTGTTTGCACAGTGCAACACAACTAATGTGCGTCTGGGCTGCAGGTCCACCAGTACTGCGTCGCCATGACGGCCAAAGACTGCTCGGTGATGATCACCTTGGCACCCAGCAGCGAGGAGCATGACGACGGGGACGACGAAGGGTGAGGAGAGACTGAACACGTGCAGACCACAACGTCTTCAAAAGCCTGAGGTGGAATCTGGGCGGCTACTTAGTGTTTGAATCATTTCCTAGCTGCCTTTTTGCCCCTGTTAAATCCAACGGATGAGCATTTTCTTAACTCAGATCTCTTGTTTTCTAAATCCACGACTGATGTGCGATGCTACTTTATGACGTTGTCCTCACCAGAGGTTTATTCCAAACTACGGCAACCCTCTTATCCTAGCTAGCACAGAGCTGCTAGCGCTCAAAGTGTCCAATCCTCAAACAAATACCTCTGCTCGCTGCTACTTTCTGTGAGCATAACAATCTTTGGAATGTTCAGATTACACACTGGCCAAGGGTGACGACTGTTCACCCAGCAGGCAAATAGGTAAAGGCACAGGAAGTCTGAAGAATGGAGGCAAACATCTCAGAATAAGTTCGGACATTCAAGAGCAGCAAACCTTAATCATATGTTTTCGGATATTTTTCCGGAGAGTCAACGCTGTTCTGAAACGGCCCAATGGAACTCAAACTGAAGTGTGTTGTTTTTGTATTTCCAAATGTCTATAATCAAAGAGAATCGTGCCAACAATAAGTATGATCTGTTAACAAGAAGCACTCGGAGGGGTTTGCTGCTCCAGGCAGCGATAAACTTCGACAACACTCTCCTCTCATGTGAAAATACCGCCCTTCCGTGTAATGCATCATAACTGAGACCTCAGAAACGGCGGACGTCTCCTCATTTTGTCCTCATCTCCCACAGCGAGTCCAATCAGAGGCGTCTGTGGGACCACCTCTCCTCCCGAGCACCTTCCTTCTCCTACAACGTGTCCATTTTGGATCTGGACCCCAAGCCCTTCGACAGCATCCCTCGCCAAATGCGCCTGGACCAGAGCATCGTGTCCTACTACCAGAGGATCGGCGGCACGTTGCCCAGGGGCTCCCTGCTGCCCCACGCCGGAATCTTCGCAACCACAGAGTGCGACAGCGAGGACTGCACGCTGCTGTTCCACCCCGTGTGAACTGCGCCACGAGGCTCATCCCGGGTTCCTCGCGAAGGGGCCGGCGACGCCACGGTAAAGCCTCAAAAAAAGCTCCTGGGCCGCGCGGCCTCAGAGCCGGAGGAGTAGACGACGCGACGGTGCCAGACCACTTAGAATCAGGCCATCGGTCCATTTACACTACTGAAGTTGTGGTATAACTTTTTTGCACTTTCGTCAGGCGTGGGCCTCAGCTGCTAGACAACAAAGTCGTAGTAATCGTTCGAGGTCAAAGCCATCTGGGAATGAATGTATGTTACTGATCCAAGAGCACATTTAGTATATTTGTGTGTTCGGCTGTATTTCTGACCCTTCTGAGTGGGATTTTCCGGTTAACACTTTCATCCTCTATCTCACCCCGGCAGCACCGATGTTGATGAAATATTAGTGCGCTAACCAAGCACATTGCGTTTTCACACTGTGACGGTGATGTTAATCCTTGAAATTGACACTATTGTGAAATGACACGAGCTGGGCCTAATTCTGTTGGGAGGGGGGTAGCGCACTGAGCGTCAAGCACCTCAGCCAAGCGTGTGCAAACGGAGTTACATGAAGCGCATCATCACCCGTTGCCAGAATTCTGGAATCCACAACTACATGCAGGCAGCAGTTTCAGACCTGTGGGAGTTGTTTTTTTATTGTTTGTTTTCGATTCTACCAACAAGTCGGGTGGCTTTCACGATCAACTTTTGTCACGTACGAGGCAAAGCCGCAGGTTGCGCAATGGAAAGCCTCAACGATCCAGGTGACAATCCAGCAGATCAAGTGAGGAAGATTTGTGGGACGAACCACAGATTTGTTAGTCAAGCCACAGGTACAGTCTTAAAATTTGATACTGAGAAAACTGAGGGCACAGCCACGTTTTTTTTTTTTTTTTTTTTGGGGGGGGGACATGTTTCTGAGAGCACATTGCGTCCCAGGCGGTCAACTGTAACGGACTTCACTCCGGCCTCGTCCCGAGATAGACAAGCACATTGAATAGACCAAAAACGATTTAGAGGAGAAACCAGACGTCAGGAGTTTTGCCTCGGTTACTGGAGATGTAACAGTGTTGCGGCCCAAGATCTGCGACGCGGCTCTCCTTTTCAAATCCATTTCAGAATTTTGGGTGTGAGTTTGAGCTCTCTTAAGTTGTGCCACAGGGAGGTGATGCTTACAGGCCGGGTGCTGCAGCAACATTGTGGGTGCAGGAGTGAATGTTACCCTGCGTTGAGCTTTTGCTTTTATAAGTTTATCCGTCATCACTGAATTAAAATGTGTCAAAAGGGTGCTCAGCTGCGCTGTGGCGGTAGATTTTCCAGCCGCGTTTGGCTTATCGTCTTTAACAGTTTGACTTCGAGGAAGACTTTACCCCATTTACAAGAAATACAATTTTAATGCCTAATTATCTTGACTTAAAATGTGTAGTATTCTCAGAAATTATGGATGTTGACAGATGACATGGATGAAAAACTTTAAGTCAAAAAGACGAGTTGGATTTTCTGTTTTGCTTTTTTTTTCTGATCACAAACTGCCATCAATTATATAAGCAGTCAAATTAGAAAAAGTTGTTTTGGGCTCCGGTTGAAAATTATCTATTGGGTCAAGGATTACAGGAACAAAGTAAATGGTGAGTGGAGTCAAACATGCTGTGTGCTCGGTCCAGTCACGCCGGCACAGTGCTATCAAACCCTGTGACCCTCAGGCCCTGGTGCCAAACCACGCTGAGGCTCATCTCTCACTGAGGAAACGTCACATTTATTGGGAGAGATCCAGTCCGACCACCGCGGCCTCTGGTGCTTCGCTCTAAACGCGTGCCGCTGCAGGACTGATCTCGACACCTACAAATTACAAATCATATATACGTGTGCGTGTGTGTGTGTGAGAGAGAGAGAATAAACTAACTGAAATAGGATACTGCTTTTTGTATTTAAATTATTTATTTTTGTAAAACTTTGACCAATGGGCATTCGGTTGTTACTGACACAATAGTAACAACAATTTTTTTCTTTTCTTGAATAAAAACCTTACAAAAACTGTTTGTTTTGTCATGGAGATTGCAACAGTGGAGCCAGTGGCAATGCTGTTTGAACACACACTTGAATTGGATCCAGCATAAATTTGCAGTTGGGTGTTCCGCACCCTGTAGCGGATATGACTTTAATCCAAAAGGAAAAGCCAGTCATCACGTGACTGATAATGCAAATATTTGTAAGAGAATCCTGTCCCCACCTCATAGATCAGTCAGATTCGATACCACTAAGACTAATCGCAGGTGCAGTACTCGCCCTTCACCTTGCCGATACTAAGTACCGATACCGCCATATTTTCTCGACAGGTGTCGCAATGTCCTCTCGCCTCAGAAAGGGGAGAGTGGCGCATGATGCGACTCACCTTTATGTCAAACAGCGGCAGCGCCATCTTCTGGTCGGCAAGTCGAGCACCAACTGCGCATACTCTAGATCGGCGGTTGGTATCGGAGGCCGACCCACAGCATTGGTTTGTGCCAATGGGTGCTTAGTACAAAATAGCATAATCGGTATTGTCTAATAACGATCAAGGTAAAGAGGTTTTTGCCTCCGATTTTCAGGTGGGAAATTGAAAATGTGTTTTTGATTTGAGGTAAGAGTTTTGCAAGATGTTGCCAGCTGAGAGACAGCTCCTCATCCTGGATTCTGCCATTATTTCTCAGCCTTTCCATCTCAGCTGTCAGTCGTGTCTCTACATTTGGCCAACCAGTAGTTTTTTAGATCTCTAATAAATGTCATCATGTGACTGCCCACGGGCACCTTATCGTTTTCGCAAACCAGAACAGACAAAATACATTCTTTCTATAAACTTGTTTACTTGTGACTTAAACCACGCACACTTAAAAGCAAGTCATTTGTGTTGCACTTAGTTTTGTTTTGGTTTATGTTTTGTTTTTAAGCAAAAGGGAGTTTTCTGGACAACCTCATCTCCGATCGTCTGGTTTGCCTCACACTTCTAAATTATTTTTCTGTTTTTTATCTTCCTTGGTGCTCATGTGTGCTTTGTGCCCTTTGCTCTTCTCCCCTGAAATAACAAAGAGAAGAAGGAGGTGGCTTTTCCATGTAAAATAATTTCTGGTGGGAATGACGCAGAATTCTTCCCCGAAGATTCTCTGGAAATTGGCAAGTCAACAGTAGTGCTACTGTGGAATCAACCACCCTTATTCATGAAAGGACCGATGATTCTGCAAATGTAACCTCCAAGCTGTGGAGACTTTTACTCTCAGCTCACTTCAATTGTCGTCATCATGTACGGACAGTCTCTATGTCAGACTAGTGGGTGTAGGAGGATGGACGGCCCACTGTCTCTCTTTTGCTCCATGTCGCTGGTCAAAATGGCCGCTGACCACACTCACCTGGTTCTATCTGGCCCCTTGGGCTTCGTGGGGGGCCGAGCCTTTCTTCAGTTTTACAGCTACAGCCTTTCTCACACCCACCTTCAGCCCTCCTCCTGTCAAATCGCACCACCATCACCCCTCCCTTTCCCTCTCACACCTGTATTCCATCGTCTTTTGTAGGCACTTCACTGCTTTCTCTCTCTCTCTCTCTCTCTACATCCCTCCTTTTGGAACACTGCTTAGGTAAGTCTAAGAAAAGAAATCAAGGTTTTACATGGTCTTCATAGGAGGCCAAGGTCTGTAGTGTTAGTGAGGCTTTTGTATGTATGCGCAATACAAATAAAGGTTGATTGATGTTTATGTCTCGTTTTGACCCCGATCTGAAAGTTTACAGTAGGAAATATCTTTCAGCTTCAGATACACAAAAAAGAATATTGATAAAAGAAATTGCAAACACATAATGGGTACTATGCAAATATTCATGAACATTCAGTCCTTATTTACATCTCAGGAAATACGTTTTAATACTTTCTTTTCTTGAGATTCGCTATTCCAAACTGTACAGCAGAGTGTTTTTGATAAAATGACTAACCTCAGTATTGTGCCATTTGTGTTTTTTTTCCTGGCAGTTGTCTAAACTTGCATTGAAACCTGCCACTTTATCTGCTGACATTTGGCATTGCCTCTCGGAACAATTGGATGAAGATCTGAAAACTGTCTGTCACACGGTACTGTGGTATAAACAAAAACATTTCTTAAAAGCTGACCCAGCTTGGAAAATAGTTGTTAGTTCTCCTGGGAAATGGTGAATCCCTTGACGAGACTTTCCAAAGCTGCCTCAGGTCCAAGAATCCGCAACAAGCTCTGGAAGGCCTCAGCAGGCTGGCAGGGGAAGAGCTCGGAGACTGTGAGGATGAGAGGGAACCACGTTTTAGAAGCGGATGCCTGTCAGCTGTTATTTGAAAGACATAATATGACGACTACACCAAACAGGCACAGATTTTACATCAAATGTTTACGTAAGACTGGAGTGAACAAAAAAAGATTAGTATTAAGAAGGTCTTGTATGTAGACATTTTCTCACCTGTCTTGGTCATCTTGGTGGACAAATCTATCTTTGGAGTCACTCTGCCCTCTTTGGACACCTCAACTGACCAGTGGACAAACAGGGACGACCTAGAGAGACATAATCACCTGCAGACACTGCAAACGCTTCACTCTGACATCTTTTCAGCATTTCCTCAACTTCTACAGATCCTCTCGCTATTTATTCCCTAAGAAGAACGATTCATTTTCACACCAGCAGCTTGGCTTGCACAGTGGTATCTGGAGTTAGTGTGAGATCATTTACCCTGAGAGCTGAGGGTGGTTTAGACGCATGACGTTTGACTTGTGGCCTTGGGGAATGCAGATGATGGACGGATACTTGGCCTGCAGAAACACCAGAGAAAGAGTGATCATCCACATTTCACACAAAACAAATTTATAAGCGCAGTGAGGGTGTTTTCTATGTTTTCAACTGACATTTTCCACTGTCCGATTAGACATTCCATGGACATTGACATGACATGTCAGTATTGTCTAAATGACAGGTGGCTAACCGGTGTATCTTAGAGACAAAAATAAACCCGACTTCGCAGTGCTTGTCAAAGTGTAGAAAAAGCTGATTTACAGACAACCGTTGATCCTTCTAAATAAACAAACAAAAACAGAAATTACAACCACGCCCATTCACAAACAAAGGTCAAAAATGTTTTCCTCTGATATTTTCACTTAGCTTTTCCTTTTCCCGACTAAGCCGTCACTTAGGTGTGGCACACCTGCCGCCCTACTCTCGCTGTGTTTACATTTGTGTGTGCTACCTTCACGGAGTGTGGGAGATCTCTGTTTTGTTATTGAATCATTATCTCAGCATTTCATCACATATTGCACATCTGTATTACTGTGAAAACAAATGCTGATATACCACTAAAATATCATTACACCTCATAATATTTTGAAAAAAGGGAATTAAGACAGCCAGTCCATCACAAGGCCACACACACAGCAAAGGTGCTGTTGTTGAGGGCGATATGAAGAACCGCTTTAAACAGGTTTATTCTCACACAAATCAAACACAAAGCAAACTACCTGGTGTACAAAGGTGTGTGTTAAGTGCAGATGTCTGCTTTGATAATGACAGGACTGTGGCCTATATGGTAGTCATTAATCACACACACAAACAAGAGGTACCCTGCCATTAGCGCCCCTGTGGGGCTATATGAGGACAGACTCAGCAGCACTTTCCGTAATAGCAGCAACTGCAGGTAAAGCATCCCCGTCCTAGCTTTCAAACAGTACAAAGTCCAACGCTCCTGTCTGTCTGTCTCATCTGGCCGTGTCCACGCAGGGATGAGGTGGAGGTGGATCGTGGCCAGTCTGTTGTTGCTGGTGGTCCTCGCCATTACCGATGCTCGGGCCAGAAAAAAATCTCGCCAGCAGGAGGATCGCCCATCAAGGAAGAAGAAGCATGAAAGACGTGGTAGGACTCCGACCCTCGTCAGAAACTCTGAGTACTGTAGCGGGCTGCCGTCTCAACCCAGAAGTAATATCGTCTCTATATTACCCCTAAAAACAAGTAGGCTTGGCTGGAATCACATTTTCAATCTATTCAAAACAACCAGATATTCAGCAATAATCACTTCACCTCAGAGTATTTGACACTTTTACTGGGTCACAGAGCTCCACACCAAATCCATAGCTGGTTACATCATGTATGTGATTTTCATGTCAAAACATGTAAAGGAATTTATGTCTTGAAATGAAGCTGATGCTAAGTTCCTGCCACAAAACTGTCCAAATATCCAGGATGAGAATTAAACAGCAGATAATTAATTGAGACACTCTTACTTTGGGATTTTTTCTGCCTGCCTTGTTATCTTAACACATAACCGCAGCTTTGTTTGTTTGAGTATGATGCAAAACCTGCAAGTGGGCAACATGCGATTCCAATGACTGTGAGCTTTTGAGACTTAAGCCTAACTGCAATAAAAATATGCTACATTCATAAGCAGGTCCAGAAATTTAACGTAAAGCTGTATTTCAATGTGAACCCCTCTACTACTTTGATCCCGTTTAAAACTTGATGACTTCAAGCAAATTTGTGAACTCCAACCACTGAAAAATGGTTTCAAAACGACATGGCTTTTGCCAAGTACACACTCTATCATCTGACAAATAGAAATGAAAACTACTCAGTCACATTTTTGCCAGTAAGTACTCGGTTATCGTAATTGTCACGCAAAAACAGGGCTGGCAAAGCAGAAAGGCGGAGATAAACATACGCAGAGATCCAAACAGGATCCCCAAAACTCTCCAAATAGCGGTGGAAAAACTGAACAGGTAAAGATGCAAGACACAAAAACGGGCAAGGCAAAGGGCAAAGAAGTCAAACATTGCGTGATGGAGGACAGGCATGAAACGTGGACGGCGTATGGGGGACGCGGAGAGAAACAAACATAGATGTTGAGGCCGAGGCAGACGAGGAGCCAGAAAGCTGGTCAAACACATGCTAAGCTAAGACACAATAATTTGGGGGATAAGGGATAAATATACAGAGGTAAGGACAATATAACGAAGAGCAGGTAGAACATATTAGGGAAGGGACAGCAATCGACACAGGAAGACATACGCTGCCTTCAAATAAAACAGGAAATGAGCACAAAATGATGTGCAGATCACGTCAATGAGGGTGAGGGCCTACAATGTTTGGGTGTTTATCACCCCTGTGAGCTGCTCACACACTCTGTGCCTGGAGGTCTGAGGGAGTTCATGAATGAGGAGGATAAGAAGAAGACTGATGGGGAACGGCCAAGAATCAGGAAGTGCAGGGGAGGGGAAGGCAGCCGTGAAGAGGATGTAGGGTGGAAAAGAAGTTGGGGGTTGCGGGTGTGGCTTCCTGGGGCAGATGGCAGTTGAGGTCCTCAACTGGATTGCGCAACGCAATCTCGGAGATGTCGAAGGAATGGAGGGGGTCAACCCAGACCAAGTCATGCAGCGTGACTGCCACAGTGCTGACTGGCTGGAACATCACTACTTCCCCCCGAGTGACTGTTGGCCCAACCAAAGTCTCTTCCTGTCCTGTTGCTCATTTGCACGGCTTCTGTGCTTGCTCCACACTTTCGTGGGGATTTCCGGTTATAAGTCGACCGATCCACCTGCCTTGCCATGCCAGACGAAGTTAGGAGAAGAAACAGTGACCCTCCTTAATGGTTAGGAGCATGTGGATCACAAACGAGAGTCCCTGTTCCTCCACGGTGAGTTGTCAGCTGAGGTGGCTCAGGCATGTGCAAAGGAAGCCTTGTGGCTCTCCTCTGAAAGAGGCTTCCCAGGCCAAGCCTGTTGGGAGGACAAAGGACAGACCAAGTACGAGAAAGAAGTACTGTATCTCCTCCGTGGTCTGGGACCATTTAAGAATGTAGGGAAAAGGAGGTTTGGAGTCTTTTTTTCAACCGTTACCTTTGCAACTGACCCCTCAAATAGGGAGGAGTAGTTACAATCAACAACCACAATCAACTAGCTCATGTGCTCAAATTATGTACTAAAATGTCCAAACTAGTATGTAAATAATGCTGCAGCACATACCAGAAAAATCATCTAACTTTTTTGTGCTAACTTAATGTTTTTCTTTCTGATGGATTCCAGTTGCCAGTGAACCAATTGAGAACTTGACTGCACTAACACTGGACTTGATCCCAGTCATCCCATGGAGAGACGAGAAGCAACAACACAAGGAAGACACCCTGAAGAGGAAAGCTGAGATCAGGAGGAAGAGACGAAAGCAGAGGAAACGGAAACTGAAAATACAGAGAAAAGCAGTGGAGGAGAAAAGAAGGGAGGAGGAGGAGGCATTGAGACTGCAGCTGGAGAGGGAAGAGGAGTGGAGAAGACAGTGGGAGGAGGAGGAAGAGCAGAGGAGGGGATGGGAAGGTGAGGGTGAGGCAGGGGGGAGTGTGCTGAAGGTCGAAGGGGAACAGGGAGGGCAGGATGAGATTCGAAGGATCAATGAAGTAGGGCAGAATGGGGAGATGGAAGAAGAAGAGGGCAACAGTTTGAGAGGAGAGGAGTATCACATGATGGCAAACGAACCAATCCCAGGTCCTATGGCTGGAGAGTATGAGAAAGAAGAAGAGGAGGATCTGTCATTGCAGGACAGGGACGAACTGCCTCCTGGGTGCGCCATGTCTGATGTCATTCTGTCATGTGAAAACGCTAAACTTAGCTACTTCCCTCCTCTGGCAATCCCTGAACTCAAGTCTCTCAGCTTGGAGGGTAAGTGAGCCCTGCTGTCCCCACCATCACCAAGAAAACACATGAGAGTCCATATCATCAAACCTCCAGCATTAGTTCATATGTCTTGAGCTCCACTGAGGCAAATTGTCCTCTCCGCAGAGACAAGCTCCATGTCCAACAGCATCACATCAGTGCAGGACACACTTGACTCTCAGCTAGTGGGTCTACTGTCTTGACACAATATACACCACAATAAATAAGCCATTCTAGACCCATGCAGGTGTGTGGAATGTGTTAAATTAGCCACTGTGGGTTTGACAGTTTACTTGCGTAAAGCACAAGTCTCAAACTACATTTCACAACATTTTGTGGCTACAACATAAAAGCAGCATCATTCACATGGAGGTCATTTGCATGTCGATGAGCTTATTATATCGCAGGTGGAAATATAAACTGATTTATCTCAAAATTCACTTATTCACATTCATGTGCACTGCCTCTGTTTGATCTGCAGGTAACAACATCAGCAGCATTCCAGCCGGAGCATTTAATGGGATACCCAATCTGGAGTGGGTCAATCTGAAGAAAAACAAACTCATCTCGACCAATATTGATGCCACAGCATTCAGTGTAAGATCAATGTGGTGACACTGCAGCTCTCCATTCTGCTCATGATATTGTAACGATTGTGGTGGAGGATTTCCTCCAGCCTTGCTTGCTGAATTTATTTTTCTGATAGCAGGGTGCCTTTGCAGCTTTCACACAATGTCAGACACAATCATGACATTCTTGACGTTCTTGTATTCAACAGTGTCTACAGTGTGACAGTGTAGGATATAATCTGATACTTTGCAATGAAATGCAGTTGTTTGTCTGACAGCCCCTCATAATGCTGAGGCGTCTATACCTGGATGGGAACCTTCTAGACGCTGTGCCCTCCAACCTGCCATCCAGCTTGCAAGAGTTAAAGATCAATGAGAACAAAATTCGATCTCTCAAGGAGAACAGCTTCCAAGGTACATCTCCTATTTGTTATGTTGGACAATCTGCCTCATGTGATTTTAGCAAAGAATGAAAGTCGAATGAAGGGAAAATGCATGTCTGCATTTGACCCACACAACTTGAGGAGCAGTCAGTGGCCAGGGTATTATGACTGTGGGTATTCAATGTGTCCTGAGCTTTGCCACCCAACCATATAACCTCTCCTGAGGTGATGGATGGAGGTCTGAAGCCTGAAGTACTCTGGTACCTCTAATAAGTGTCAGCAAAAACAGCTTTTCCTTAGTTACTACTAAATCAACCTACACCTGCTGCTCTGCTCCCTTTGCAAGAAAGGCATCTGTGCCAGCATCTGGAGCCCATAGAGAGCTTTCCTTGTCAATGATGTCCACACAGATGTGTGAGTTGTGAATGCGTGAACCTATGAATCCACAGACCATAAATCCTCAAAGAGGGAACTTGGAGTCGATAATAAATGTATTGGATAAAAGTCCCTGTGCGAACTATATAAAACAGTGAAAGACTACATAAGAAGCCAGGCTTTACAGGCAAACTCCCACACAGCCTTACCGCTTGCTGACTAAAATCAGAGAGTACATGCCAAGGAAAGTCAGGACACATCTGCAAAGAATTGGAACACTTGCGAAAAGGATCAAGGGGCTGCGTCCCCATCACAGGCTCTAAGACAGAACAGGTATTTTGTTGAGTACACAGAGTGATTCCTGCCCAGAAATTGATGTCATGCCAAATACCATATCTTCACCTAGAGACAGCCAGTCAATGGTGGGAAAAAATAGCCTCAAAATGCAGATATCAGCAGGTGATAGGGCTGTCAGTGAGTTACCATGCAGCTGGAACATAGTGGCCCACGGACAGAAGACCTCATATGGTTGTGCTGCTGTGGAAAATGGAAAATATAGCTATGGAAAATATAGCTGGACACAGTGTTCCTATTTCCGTTCCCCCTCTGCTTGTGTTGCTACTCCTTATTCTTTCATTTTCCTTCTTTTTTGAGCAGTTTCATCAGGAGTTGTGACACCTACAATGGAAATGATGATGTATGATCCCCTTTTCCCCTAGATCTGAACAGCCTAGTGATCTTGGAGCTGGAGGGAAATCTGCTGAGTGAGGGTAATGTAGATCACATGGCCTTCTTCCCCCTCACGCAGCTGTCCTACCTTAGATTGGGCCGAAACAACTTCCGCACTGTACCACAGGGTCTTCCCAGTACACTACTGGTATGTAGCAAGCAAAGTAAATGAAATAAATGGAACACTTCATACTTAATACCACTAATGTCAACACACAATTTTTCAAATCAGGTCTCATACAACCCTGACTTGAGCACTAGAGCTAAACCATGGTCTTCCTCAGACCAGAGGAAGTAAACTATACTCAGTACTGTTGTCAGGGAAAGTTAAGGTTGAGATGTAGTTGTATGAGATGAGCATCACCACAGATGCCAGAGTCAAGGTGAGAGTTAGAGGTGCTTCTTCACACTCTTTTTGCAGCTCAGTGCAAAACACTCTTTTCCATGTCTTCTAGGAGTTGTATCTTGAGAACAACGTGATAGAAGAAATCTCAGACACAGTTTTCAACCAGACCCTCAACCTCAATCTGGTTTCCCTCAGACACAACAGACTAGACGAGGCCAGGATTGCACCTATGGCCTGGATAAACCACAGGTCTGTTCAAAGCAACAAGTTTGTTTGTTTGGTTACATTGCTCTGCATCACATACAATGTGTCAGTGAGCTCGACAGATATCCACAAATAAGGAAAAAGTACCAAAATAGCCAGGGTAAAACAATAAATCAATCTTTGGAGTGTATAGTGGGAAGTAGATCATCCCCACAAATGGAGCGTCACAGTAGTTATATACCGTAATATGATAAAATAGCACCACCTTGTGTCCTGCTATTTACCTTGTGTCCTGTTGGCAAATTACAATGACAACTGCTTCAAGACATCACTTAACTCTGTCCAGGAATTTGGAGTCAATTGACCTATCCCACAACGATTTTTACCTGGTTCCTTCCTACTTGCCCAAATCCTTGGTTCACTTGGTGCTAGTGGGCAACAAAATAGAGAGAATACCAGGTAGGCAAAATCAAGTCAAACATAATGTCTTTGCTAAGATGACGTCTAGATGGTTTTATCAGTCCTATGTTTTCTCGATTGCTTCTCATAAGTAATAAATGATCTTGAATCCCTTTAACTTGTAATATTTACAATATTGGCAGTGTTAGAAATGCACAAACTATTAGTGAGACATGGTGGGTGCAATTGCATCTGATGTAGGTCAATTTGGATACAACTGTGAAAGTATTATATTCATCTAATGCAACAGCCACAGGGACATCAAGTGAGTGTGGCACTTCACTGGCATCCAATCTAATTTTGTAGGATATGAACTGAAGAAATAACAGAGCTGGTAGAGTATTCTATTACTCAATAAATTCTTAATTTCATGTTGAAATATACCGTTAATCCAGGGGTAAATGTCTTGCCTTCATTAATAACACTATTTTCTATTCACAAACAGGTTATGTCTTTGCACATATGGATCCAGGCATAGAGTACCTTTACCTATCTTACAACAGAGTGGATGGGGAGGGAATTGAACCCGAGTCATTCTTTGGCTCATACAACTCCATGATAGAACTGTGCCTGGACCACAACCAATTGGTCACTGTGCCAGCTGGAATCAATGAGATGACCAACCTGCATTTCCTCACACTTAACAATAATATGATCAGGTATGATCTAATTTATCAATCCATGGGTGGACGGATGGAATGGTCTAATCTAATCTCAATTTAAATAGAATTATTACATATCTCTATGTAACTGATAAGTCTAATTTATTATACAGTATTTCTCACCAATGACAACTCTACAACACCATTTCAATGCTATCCCAGATTACTGGTACCCTCTGTTTTTAAGTGTTGGATTTTTAGGTTGCGTTTATAAAATGGCTGAGAAAAACAGTGCAAACTAACTATCTTGATGTACTGTCTTGCAGCGGCATCCCTGATGATGGTTTCTGCGATGTTAAACAAAGCATGGACTCCACACTAATAACTCTGCGGATAGAGAACAACTACATTGATCTTGACAAGATCTCGCCTGCAACCTTTTCCTGTGTGCTCTCCTCCTCCCGTATGGTCTTAAAACCACAGAGAAGCAAGGAACAAAATCTTTAAGCCTTAAAACTGCTTTTAAAAAAAACTATTCTGGAAATCCTAGTATTGAGATATGAATATTTTGACCAACCTCACTGTAAAGGCTGTCTTTACTTCTGGTGAGATTATTCTGCTTCTCCAATGAGTTCTGCTTTTGCAATTCCATATATGGCACAGGTATAGTTGAACTTAATAACACTTATTTGGTGTAAATCCTCCGTTTGGGGATGGAGAAATCATCTTCAGTTTTCATCTCTCAACTTTGTCAAGAGACAGCATGAAAGGTAATTTTGTATTGCTGGCCGTAAGAGAAAAACTAAAAACTCATTGAGAGTTGACGTATTCTTTGAATTTGCAAGTACTACAAAATGAAAACCATGATGAAGAAAGGGGGTAGAATGGAAAAGGGATTTTGGGGCTGTGTGGGTCACAGAGCACTTTTAGGAATCTGAGCGTGGTTGTTCTGATTCCAAGCTCGTCTTGAAGTGCCACCAACATGTCCTTACTGAGGAGGGCCACTTCTAGTTAAAGGAAGTGCGTAAAATCGGATGAATAAAGGCATCTGCCACATTTCTCAGTTGATTTGCTAAGCTCGGAGCTCCAACTCTGATGTGTTCATTTCCACTCCTGTCCAAACTGGCCACACCTAACAAAGACCTCAACATCTTCTTCTCTGCTACCTCCACCTCAGCCTTCTGTCCTCCTAGACAAAGCCACTGTCTCCTAACCAAGCATCATACCAAGTCTCACAGACGCCTTGTAAACCTTCCCTTTTATTTTGGCCGCAATTTGTCTGTCAACCATGCCACTCTGCCCGCAGCCTATTGTTCAGCTTTCTGTTGCAGTTATTCAAGATAGTTGACCAAAGGTATTGGGTAACGTCATCCCCTCTCATGATCTCTATTCCTTCAACCTTCACCTCTTCACGTGTCTCGCTGTCGCAACAAGTGATTAAGTCACAACAAGTGATTAAAATGTCACACGTTCCATTGGAGGCATAGCGATAAGCGTACTAAAGAGGGTGTAGGCAAGAATAAGCAGTGTTAAATAAAGATACAATAACTACAGTAGTAAAAGGTGAGCTAGCAGATACAATGTAGAGAAAGAGGGTGGACATACCATACTTGTGCATCGCTTGTGTGCAAAAGACCAGATGGAAATCAACACAAAGAGGGGAAATGGGTGAAGGCAGAGCCAATGACTAAATGGTGAAAACTGAAAAGTTGTGTTGCCAGGACCATGAGGACTTGCCAGATGACAGGGAGAGTACAGCTAAGGTGGCGAAGGGAAACTGGTAGAAAAGTTGGGGTGTTTTCTGACATAGAAATGAAAGTCAGACTCACAAGTCACCCTCATGATGAGCTGCTGCTGCTCTTAGTAAGATGTTTTAACTTTGGTTAAGACTAGAGGTTACAAATAATGAACCATTAAAGTACCACTGACAGGGAGAGGCAGAGAGATAATCGGACAGAGCTGCACTGTTTCTCTATGGACCTTGAGAAACTACAGCAATAGGGTAGCAGGACAGAAGCTGCGATAGTATCTGTGGGCAGTGCCGGACATGTATAGAAACAAGAGAGTAGTGAGGTGTGTGGTCGTAGTGGCGGATAGGTGATGGGTTCAGGATCAAGGGATGGGGTGGGGCTGCATCAGTGACGGGTTCAGGGCACCTTCTTCTTTGAAATGGTGATGGGCAGGTTGACAGATGATGTCAGGCAGGACAAAAATGTGCAGATGATATTATAGACGTGGGTGAGGAGGTGAGGCAGGTGGAAAAGAACTTGGAAAAGAGGACGTTTGCACTGGAAAGTAGAGGAATGAAAGTCAAGAGGAGCAAGACAGTTGATGTGTATGGAAGATGAACAGGGATGACAGTTACTGAATGCCAGTGATCATGCTTTAAGACTGTGGTGGGCAAACGTTTTGGCTCAGGCAACACACAGAATTTCGAAATTTGACAGACGGGCTGGGTCAATTCAAGATGTCTACGTATCAAGCATAAGCAGGAATTACAGGAAAAGGTCGAATGAATGTATTAAAAATAATTTTCAATCCTGAGCCATCGTTCTGGAATAAAATGACAAACGCCACTGTCGCGAATGGGGGACGTGTTGGGATGTGTCCATCCTATGTGTCCATCCCATAGACCTTTACTGTTTACACACAGAGGAGCACTACCTTCTCCATCCTGTAAAGAGGAGATAACTCCTGTTTTGATTTGGCGCTATACAAATCAAATTGACTTGACGATGGAGCATGTGGCCGACGGGCCATACTTTGCCCTTGATAGAGCATCAAGTCTCGTGTGGTTCAAGGTTCAAGGTTTTTATGTCACCGTTTGTAAACGGGCTAAAAGGGTGGAAAGGAAGGGCTGGAGGGGAAGAGAGATAGGCCAGAGAATATAAACACTAGAAAGCACAATGTGACAATCTAAATAGAACATTAAAAACAGTGCTATCAACAAATTGTGGTGACACCTTTCTCTAATATTCATAATTGCACCCTGTTGTTCAATTAATTATTACTTCCTCTTGCTGTTTTTTCAGCCAACAACCAAATGTGAGTACATCTGCCAATACATGCAGAGAAAATAAAATGGGAAAATTATGTCCACATTCTCACTCAGTAGGCAGTTCTCTCTCTCTCACTCACTCACACACACACACACACACACACAGACACACACACACACACACACTCTTTTACCCCTGGCTTCAATTTAAGTCTTTGCAAACCAACAGTGAAGACCCGCTGCAGATGCTTTTCATCTTGTTTTTGTACATAGGTGTGGGCGATAGATGCAGTGCAGGCATGTTACC